>LQRL01006075.1:15129-34125 GCA_001703475.1 Hydroides elegans
TGACCCGTAAAGAATAGTGGGCAATGTACAAACTGGTTCTGCAAGGATTAATAAAGCGTGACTTTATAAAATAAATTATGAGCAGCTTAACCAAATAATTATAAGAGGAGTATATCAAGAAAAATAATCAACTGAAAACATGTATCTAATCTGAAAATCACATCCAATCATTTAAAATTTGAAGAAATAAATAGGTTATGAAAAAAAGAAAATATAATGTTCAAATTGATTTGTATAAAAACATTCAATTTTATAAACCGTTCTGTATTACAACATTGATGGCTTTGTACCTTTTGGTACATCACATCTCATCCCTGGATTCCGCGCCTCCAGGTAGGTTTCACAGTAGTTTTCCTTTGCCTTGTATTTTATGATGTTTTGTCTGATTTTATCATAATCGTAACCAGAAATTCCTTGGAAATACCTTTAACAACATTGTCATTAGCAATTTAACTAGTTTGTTTGTCACAGAAGTCAAATATGTCTGTAATGTTGTGTTTTCTTACATTTTTGCCTTATAAAAAACCCATTTTAGAAGATATTAGAGTAATTGTAGTCTTATATTATTTTTAACATAGACGAAACCATGCATGTTTCTTTAATGACAAATACAAACCTGTGTGTGAAAAGTTATTCAATTGAGTTTAAGCCATAAACCACAGGCGCCGGGGAGTCTTTAACCTCAGAGGCCCATTGGTTATGATCACCCTGAGCATTTGGCAAAGCACCCAGTGTTGAGACTGTGGTAACGACGTCTTGGCGAAATGCATTCACAGCATCGCGTTGCTCGTTGGACAACGATCCCTTGCCGGAAACAGAGAAGAGGCCTTCGTAGCTCGCAGTAGCTTCAACGCCATAGCCGTTAGAGCTTATTCGCTCATAGGCGGATCGGGTCATCTGATGAGTTCGCGTAAATCTAGCGCCGTAGTCGATTGATGTGACGAAATGTGTGCCATAGTTCTCAAAGAAGTCAAAGTATTTTTCTGGCGTATCATCAACATCGAGGTCTTTAATATATGTAAGGAAAGCATTCGACAGAGGTGGTGGGGTCCCTGGTTGCATGATGGATGTATAGTAGAGACATCGAGCGTCGGACGTGACATAAATCGCTGCTTGGACCTTCATTTTCTTTAAAGCTTGTTTGTAGCTAGCACTAGCTGAAAAACTAGCGCCCCAACCACCACCAGATACCGTAGCACTTGTTTCGAGCTGTTCCTAAAATTCACGAGCCGTTTTGCTTTCTATCCATATGAAACAATAATACGAAAATATCGCAGAAAGACTCTCTAGCTAAAAGTAGACCTTATTTTTACGTTCTCGAGATTTAGAGTGATTTCAAATACTTTTATATTGATAAATGGATCATTAACGAGCACGAAACCAACGGAGGCACAACCAAAACATATCAAGGGTTTCATACTATATTTAGACTGGAACTAAATGATATATATATTATTACCTTTCGAGCTGAACGATGTGGTGCATGCAACTGTTTGCTGAATATCGAGACCAGCAGGCAATATATATGAACAGTCGGATGTGTAATGAAACTCGTCGAAATTGGCCTCAAAGATGGTAGAACGCCAACCGGGGTCCCGGCCGCCTTCTTTGGGATATCCATACAGTATGTTGTAACCGCTAAGCGCAAACTCAAGACCAAAGAAAGAGCGGTCGGTACCGGGGCAATCTAAAATGTATGAAATGAATAATGTTAATGGGAATTGAAGAGTACGTTTTTTGTATAAACAAGTGCCTGTTGAATAGTTACAATGCTTGTTTTGTTATAAGTGCTGTTCATATAGCCTATTCTATATGTAAATTTATTAATTATTGGAAATTTTATTTGAAATGAAATTGATAGAGAGGGACCTGCAGGATAATACAATATCTGCATACTGCCACTTTGTTTTGAAAATGGGTAGGAATATGAAAATATAAATTTAGAAGAAAGAATAGAATCAACTGATTAATCCAATTCATGCTTCATTAATGTATCGTTATATAAATATATGTTTTCTCATTTGTTCACGTTGTGATATGTTTTATATATATATATATGTAGTAATCACTCACTCAGCGCTATTGCTAAATCCGTTTCAGCACTTGCATTGAGATTGGTAAATGAATTTTGCACACCTGAAAGCAAATACTAACCATTATTGTTTTGCAAATGAAACAATACCTTAGAGAGAAGATAATTATCTACAATAACACTTTGGATGTATGAATAAAACAACGTTTTTGTAACTTAGGATTTATTTATATCCATACCAAGCAGATATATTATGATGACACTGGGCAAATTTGACGTCAATTTAAAAAAAATGGCTTATAAAAAGGTTGAGCAAATTCAATCAACTCTATCACACAACAAATCTAAAAATTTCAATATAGCGCTTTATACATCCTTAAATGGTCATCTATTTTACAATAGTTGAGGAAAACACAGCGTAACAAGTTGTTTGAAATAGTGAAATTAGTAGATCTGTCTAAATCTCTCATAAAACTGATAATTTTGCTAAACGCATCACTTTAATGTTTTCAATATTTGATAAAACATGGAGGCGGCTCAAGTGCATCATAGTAAAAGCAATTGAAGCTAAATTTTTCAATTTTCTATCTAATATATAAATAGCGAAATGTTGTGATGCTATTGAATCATTAATTATTTTAAATAAATCGACAAGTTCCATTAAATGAATTCATGGTTAATCATATGTTGATATAAAAAGAGTTGCTTTACCAAATATTCATATTTAAAACCGTTTGTTTTTGCCTATTATATAGATGCATCTAATTACAATGTAAGGTTGTGTTACCTAATGAAATAATGGGAAATGGATATAATGCGAGTTTGTATGTATTTCATTAAGACTATGCATTTTATGAATTAATGTTTGTATTATTGATGTCATATAGATAAATTTCTAATATGAAATGTTACATTAGGATACGGATTCCTTTTCCACCCTGATTGTTTAGCAAATGAAAATTTTCACAAATCACTCAATATGACAGTGCAAAAAGATGTTTAGTAACGGTCGTCAACTTTATTCAATGTTTTAAAGGGAACACCTTATTATGATTCAATATTGATTAGTCATGGTGTTTTATTGCACTCGGGGCCAAATTAAATGCACTCAGTCATCAGCTTTGCAAGCCTTTGACTAATTAACACCTAAAAATAGTGAATCTGCATAAGGTTTTCTCATTATGTAATGTGTTACTGAATATGAGTTGACTTTACGAAAAATCTAAACGACTGTTGTTTATTACTCGTGGCAATTGCAATCCCTTTACCATTGAAGCTTAACAATTCTTTCAATAAATTATATGATTATTTATTTAATAAAAAAACGTCAGTCTTCATATTATTATAAATATGTAACAAACAGGTAAAATGTATGTTGCTTACCGTTATCATCATTCTCAAAGGCTGCAGCACAACTGAGTGCTATAAACGTACAGACAAATACCAAATATTGAACACCTAAAGCTGAAAACTTCATCTTTGAGCCGCACAATATGACGAATATGGACGAAGAATATGGTTTTTTATAGTAATTCAACACAATAAAACTTAATGAACGCAATACGTTTTTGTACATTATGCAGATTGGCCTCATTAATTCTATCAATTACACGTTTTTTGGTAAAAAGACGATTAGATAATTCAGTGGTTATTACTTAATCAAATTTCAGTACGCCATTATACTCGATTTGATGTGAGATTGAATTGAATCAGAATTAAAATTTTATATATACTTACTTAACATTGCGATTTCTGAGAAATAAAACAAACACTTTTTATCAAATTAGAATGCATATATCAGCATTATGTGCTGTTCAACCCATTAAACCAATCAAATCTTCGACAATCTTTGTATTTTATTTGAACGATCAATCAACAATTAATATAATATCAGTTTGCACAAAAGTTTGCAAAAGAAAACAAAAAAATATGATGATTACTTTTAATGATTATTTTATTGATAAGCAGATGTATGAAATAGCTTTTGTTAAGTGCGATATAAATATTTGTGGCTGCATCATCGATATATTGAAATTAAATCTAGATTCGATTTTAAAATTTATTTGCATAAAAATTATTTTTCATTAGATTATGTGGGAATAATCATATCATTTAACAATGATGCAACGCCTCTTTTTCGAAATGTATTGACGTTGTAGTCTTGTCGCAAACGCGGGACGAAAACTGTAAGATGAAGATGTTCTACAAAGTGCTTGAACATTGCGGTAATTATCCAAATACTTGTTAAAGCGCCTAGCTATAATGGCCGATTTTATTCTATATATGCTTTGTGTGCCTTATATACTGAAAACTTTCTACTACTTAATGAAGTCAGTACTGGACCACAACAAAAACCTCGTAATAGCGTTGTTTGTATCTCTTCGTCCGCGACCGTAACAAAGGGGGACGAACTTACACCTTTTTATCAACCTATAATAAGTCGGATCAAATTGTTTTCAAAACGTATCAATGACAATCTCTACATGCTGCGTAAATGCCCATGTTAATTGAGATAAACGTTTGCCTCCGTTTATAACCTCAAATCCTGCAAAATTCACATCATTATTGCAACGTCACTACCTGACGTCCTATCCAGGTCAACTGGTGGGTCCCAATGCAAGATTGCCGAAGAAATTCCACGATGAAATAACGCTTGAAAATAAACGTAGACTTCAATGTCTAACTTTCATATGCAACTAAATCAAAGCCAATTTGATTGTGTCTGGTAAGGGCACGGATGTTTATCTTATACCAGAAACATATTCAGGTTGATCGATATCTCATTTCATTCACTTACTTAGAAGGCTGTTGAATAAGCATAACCATGAATTCCTTGCTATATTATTAGTAATCATATATGATTTCCCTGTTTGGTTGGCACTTTTACTGCCGTAAGCTTTATTTCAAAGAAATCATGCCCTTTTTACATGATAGACAACCGCGATTAATAAATAATCGAATGTATTGTTCATATCTATATTTATTTAGTAAAAGCCGTCTATTTTTCAATCTAGACTTTGTTAAGCAATCTCGGAAATTTGTGTAATAGATCCGGGCAAAATTTTGGTAATTTTCTAATGGTGATTAATTGTATTCTCTATGATTTTTTCTCTTGTATGGACCATGCGAAACTTATATAAGTAGAATGCTCCGGAAGTAGAGCATGCGACATATATAAATCATATTTCACTGTTTTGATTTATTTTCAATATATTTTGAAAGCCTATTATTTAAGGCATTAGAAATAGCTTTTTTTAATTTTTCAATTGGATCTATTTTAAATTTCATATGCCTCCAAAACGTCACATTCATTTGAAATAATTTAAGGGGGGTACTTTCATAATCGTCATGATTTACTGGTATGGTAGTTTATCTAGTAAACTAAGCTAAATAGGGCTGGAATGATATTTCTTAATAGTTACCTAGTTGAATTTGCGTTGCTATATCACATAACAGTGTATTATATCTTGACATTGACGCACTTCATCGGATTTACAAAGCGGTATGTCATGTGGTATAAGCTAAAGTTTGGTCAAGGGCACATTCGACCCCCAAGTTGAATTTTATATAATATTAAATATATTATACAAACAAAGATCATATCTAAAATCCAGCTTGGGGGACGAATGTGCCCCTGACTAGAAATGAACTTTTTCATTTAATTTCATGCAGTTTCTTAGACTATTGAAATATCGAATTTCACTACAAAGCTCTATAAAATTTCTGTAAAATGTCTACTTTTCCAATTTATTTGGATGAATTATAATTTTACACTATTTATTGCATTAAATATAAATATATCAAGATATACGAAATGGTGCACAAACCAGCCACTATTCCGGCCAGCATACAAAAAAATCGCATTTTAAAAATGCAATAAATTATCATATCAAAGTGCTGGATATTGATTCTCTCGACACTTTCATATGAAGGGGTCCAAAAAATTTTAATAAAAATATTTTTGAGATATTAGTTTTGAAATTAATGTATTTAAGAACTATAATATCGGCCAACTTGCATTAGGTCACTTCAGTCAAGAAGCTATTTTGGTTGTGTATTTCTCTATAAAAGTAATGTTGAAGCTGCATTATTCCTCTCATTACAAATTGAGAAGATGCAAAAATAATCTTATTCATTTAATATTTCTTTTTAAACATTAAAAGCAGAATATTGATATGTAATATCAATCTAGAATCAACAGAATCCATAGTTAAGCATTATATTTCAGTTGGATCGTATTCAATGTAATATTTAATAGAAAGAGTCCTCAAAATAATACTCTTATCATTGAACATGACGTTTGAAATATGTCATCCATAAATAATGAACTTAATGGCAAGACAAAATCAAAGGGACATGCAGTATATATATTTTAACGCACAACTCGGCAAAAACATGGGATACCCTACCCCTGTTGTATAGTCATTTATGACAAAACTGTCCGTTTGTTTCCAATGAAAATTTACCATTTTATTATCTAAATGTTAATTCATAATATAATCAAATTTCATGCAAATCGAAAGGGAGCATAAATTCCGCGATATCGCACTTGATCCAAAGTGAAATAATTAAATTGAGGAAATCGCTAATATTGGCACAATACATCGGATTACCATTTGTATTTTTATAAAGCCATGAGGCTGACTAGATAACAAAAATGCAATAAAAGTTATTTTCAAAACTGTTAAAAAATACACATAAACCTTGAAATAGCAACAAATTAAATGCAAACCGGCAACCTGCTACAAGGAAATTTTAAACGTGGTTCATTCTACTTTGAACACCAGTGTTCCATGTACTCGTGGTGCTTAAACCATACCATGTTCTACATAATCAAAATACCGCAATCTGTAATAAAATGCAATCAGATATAAACGGAACTGTTGATCATTGAAACTACGCATCAACATGCATCGTATAATATATAACATGACATATTGAGAAATACTGACGAAATTAGCCACCAAATAATGCATGCATACATATGAACAATGCAACTGGCCAAATGCTGACACCATGACTAAGGATAAATGCAGTTCATTTATTTGTTTCATCTTATTATTTCAATTTTAGTTTATTGATAGAAGTGATTGCTTTAATACTAGTTATATATTCAACCAGTGTTCAGCGATTTAATGATTGTTTGATCCATCTTGGTCCATCTTGATTTATCGTACCCATCGTATAATAAGCATCGGGTTTCCAGCCATACATTTTATAGGGCAACGCGTATCTCAGTAGTAGAGTGCATATCTACCATGGGGTTTCAATGCCCCCTGTTCAAGTACGACCTCGAGGTGGTTGTTGTATATTTTGTGGTGTACTCTGACACCGACTCACGGAACTGATATGGGAGCGCCTCCTCCATTTCATAGAAATCTAAATTGGTCCATTGCGATAGAGGTTTAGATCTAACTGTTAAAAAAATCTATAGAGTTCCACCCTCTAAACTATTAAGATTTTAACACTGGTCAGATATACGCTTAACGCTGTTACATAAAACATGCGATTAGAATCAGGCAGTACGGTTTGCCTGTTTTTTATAGAAAATCGCAATGGACGATTATCCTGTTGTTCGTTACGATTTCACAAACGAAGAAAATCACTGAAATTGCATCGTCCTATCTAAATCGCTTGTTTGTGTAAGCGCAGACTTAGGCCTCGATTATATGAAATAAAAGATTCTTATCGACACTTGCGAGTTTTTGTACTTTCTTTGTATGACTTCGGATTATTTCAAGTAAAAATCCCGTCGCTCCTAGCGGTTTAATAAATTGGTAAATACATAGGATCTATTAGCATAATCAATTGAAATTATCGCGACAATATCATTAAAGAAATTCATCGCATGTTTCACACATTGCTTAGCATGTTTTTTTTCGCAGATTGAGATTATTTATGCGAGGAGCAACGAGTGTCAAACAATCCAAGGTAAAAAAATGGCAAAATGAAGTCCTAAGATCGCAAGTTAATGTTATCACTTAATTCGTTGATATCCTGTATCAGTCCCCCTATGGTTAATTTTCCATATACGAAACAACGCGCATCATAGCGATTTAAGCCGTCTAAACGGATTAAGGGGACCATTACAGGATATAGCCGAAATTCACTACCTGCGATTTTATGTAAATGTGGTCTTAGATTAGAGTTAAGAAGCATGTTTATACGTGTTTAATATATGTGTTTGATAAATCAGGTATCTAAATCAGACAAAACAATGCTATGAATTACCTGACAGCCAAAGGCTTTGTAAGAAAACATTTTCCCCTTATTTTGTCGATCATAATAAACTACATGAAGCGATATCAAACAGAAATTATTGCAAGTTCTCAAGCTGTTTATCGTTATACTAACGTTTTGGTATGACCACACCCAGTAAACGCATCTATGAAAATCGACGTGCATATCTAATGCGCATATCTAGTTTAGAGAATGCCGATTTTATTGCCTTTATATTGATTGCGTTACATGGTTAAGATATATGGTGTAATCTGGACTCATAGCCACAACTAACTGTAAACGGAATATTCCAATGTAAATCTAGCTAGCATTCAAAATTGACTTAAACCTGCTTATTGTCTTGAATAGATTAGATAGCTTCCTTAAGGGCTTGTCCATATTTGAAGCTTTTTTCTTGTTTTTCCCTTACAAGCCTGACTTCATGCATTCCCTATGGGAAACTCAAAACGCAACTTAACCGCTCGATAGTATTTTTTATTATAAGTCATACATGGGAAAACAGGTTTTTGTGGAAATAAAAACAAGAAAAGTTTCGAATGTGGCCAGACCTTTTATTATTTCAACTACCATTATTAAAGATTTAAACTGAAAATAGATTAAAAATTCTGCTTGGTCAAAATGTTTGCCAGTACGAATTACAAGCAGAATAGTTTCTGCAAAGAATAGGTAATCTGGTGCTCCAGTTAGTTTCGACATATTTTCCAAAATTGATTTCAATTGCGTCATCTCAATTAATTACCAAAGTAAAAACGGCAATTGTTTTAATAATTCATGTGCTCTAATGTAGATTGTTTTTTTTTGTTGTTATTGTTGTAAATAGTGTTTTTACATTTCATTTTCATTTAGTCCTCATTGAAAGATAGACAAAACATACGAATATGTTTAAAATAATTTTGATGATATTATCTAGCTTTTTAGTAAGTATAGAAATATCTTATAAAATATGTGTGTTACTTTACATGTATATTAAACTATATATCTTTAAAATGGTATCCTCATTGTGTAATGACTTGTGTAGTTTTTAAACCAATCTGACAGAAAGCAACCAAATATTACCGATGTTTTTCATACACTTTTTTTCTATATTCAATATTTAACAAACATGTGGTGGAAAAAAATATTTTCGATTTTTATTATTTATGCATAAGTTTTATATATAAGTGTTATGCAGCAAAGTGAATTTTCATGCATTTAGATATTATAACTTATCGAGAAAACATATTTAAGATTAAAAAATATTCTTCTGCAGTTTTATATTGAAAAGTCAAATACAAGATAGGTCTTTTTGCAAATATTAGAATATTAAAGGTGGTATGTATATTATTTATTTATTCATTATTTATTTTATATACTTATATAACGCTTTCTCTCAAACAGCCCTAAGCGCTTTGCATACATTAAATAATTAAACATGATAAAAAAAGACTATATTATACAATATAAGGAAGGGCACCCCACGACACATTTTTCAAAAAGTCGTTAAATCACATTATAACACGAGCAACAACAAAATGTTCGTGGAACAATTTTGGAAGGGCACCCCACGGCCATTTTTTTAAAGTGTTTATTTGAGCATAAAATCACTTGTTACATTTATATATGCAATAAGTAATCACATTTAGAAAAATAATTTTACAAAAAGGTGTTCCTATTTTTGTAGCTAGCTGAGCTCACTGCGCTCATCTAGCTGGCTAGAATCATGAGAGGAACACCTTTTATGAAAAATGAAAATGGTAATACTGGTATATATGACCATTATCTAGGTGTACTTCAGTTTATTAAGCCTAGCTCTATATCTGAGAATAAAATTTAACCCTGAATTGACGAAAAAATTCATAAAAATCAACAAAAAATCTTAAAAGGTGTTCCATATACTCTTCTAGCTAGCAAGCCATTTTTGAAAGTTTGTAGCGTGATAAAATTTGAAAAGGAACACCTTTTTTGAGGAACACCTCGTGGGGTGCTCTTCAATTTTGCAATAATTAAACTGTTAAATAAAACTTAATTACCTATGATTAATAACAAATAACATGTTATACGACAATGAAAAGCAATTTCGATCAATAAGCAATAAATTAGTCTCATTAATAATCACAAAATAAAGAAATTATCAGAAAAGGTGTTCCACAAACTACTAAAATTTCCAAGCTAGAACGAATTTCCTCAAAATCTCCAAGCCAGCTGGGATATTCTGGGGAACACCTTTTGTGAGGAACAGCTCGTGAAGTTCTCTTGATATGATGATTCGTAGGCTTACAGCGATGCATATCCCTTCGATCCGCCTGGAACTAAGAGTCCATTCTGTTGCCCGAAGGAGGACCGGCCTTGTCCAACGGTCGACACATGTATCGATGGTGTGACGCCTATACGTCATGTGTTTGTCAATGTGATCACGCGTATTTCGTGCGAAAAGTAAGAAGATCCAAATCTTATTTTAATAAAAAAACCTAAGGGGCGCGTTCACTCAAATAAAAAAGCCGGAAAATAAAAGCGTGAACATCGAAAGCTCGAAAGTCTTTTTGTATAAAATCAGTAGTAATGTATCGCTTCTGTTCACGCAGATAACGGGCTTTTTTGCATTATTTTGAGCTATTTTTGTGTTAATACGGCCTAACAGTAAAAGTTGGCAATGATGTTTTGACTTTGTATGCAAATAAAAAGTAACTTTCAGTTTCAGCATATGTTTTTTTACTGTCCTGAAATTATTCTAATGGCAAATTTAACTGGACGTGGAAATTTTGTGAAGCAGTGACGGAGAAGCAATTTTATTGCAATTGTTTAACATCCGTGGGTTTTAGGAGTTCGAATTTGATATTGAGATAATTTCAATACAAAAATGCTTATTAGCCAATTAGCCCAATATAAGAACAGTGCTCCGGAAGTAAATTATCAAGTGGCTAAAAATGAATCTTTGAAACTGAGTTAATATATCTATTTATTTTGAAATTTCATTCTTTTACTCGTCGAAAACATATATTTAATATTTTTCAACTTAATATTTTCACATATTTATCGACCATCAAACACATGTACTGAATTTGATGGACTCCTTAGGTGCCTTATTCAAAACATGGCAAGAAAGTGGTATAAAGGATGATTTTAAATGCTTTATTAAATATATATTGAAGCACAATTTCTGCTCAATAATGTCGATGAAATACCAAATAAATAAGTCAAAGCACCGTTACAATCGAGACCCATATCACTACATTTGTTCGGTTCAAATTGAAAGTTGGTCAAGGGTGCATTCGCCCTCCACGCTGAATCTTCAGTATAAGAAGGCTAGAAAATATATAAATAATATATCAAAAATTGAGCATGGAGGGCGAATGCACCCTTGACCAAAAATGAACTTATTCACAAAATTTGGTGCAAAATCTGAGACCTCTAAAAATATTGAATTAGCTCAAAAACTCGACACCATCTAATTAAACAACTTTTGATCGACTTTATTTTGATAGGTTACGATGAATACATAATTATTTCGATTTATTGTATATAGAAACAGCTAATTTTGTGCTCAATATGACTATTAATCCAAGAAATATGCACGATGGTGTCCAAATAAATTTGATATAGGGTGGGTCCTCAAATTATAAAGTTTCTATAAGAAAAGAACAAGCGAATCACTTAATTTTTATTTAACTACAAGGTGATATAATAAGGTTTTAGAAAATGAAAATAAAATCGAATTTGTTCCGTTTTTGAAAATATTATATTTTGGTCACGAATATGGCCGATGGTTCATAAAGTCCTTTGGATATTATATTCTGCATATTTACTTCAGGTGTAAAATTTGCCCGGAACACTGTGATGGTAATATAATGCCTACAGGATTGGGTACGACATGCGCTGTTTCGGTATACATTTTACTTTTATATTTCTTTTCATCTTAATAATATGTATAACAATATCTTAGCTTATCAAAACGTCGTATGAATATTGATCGTCTTGTTGTATGATATGGAGTCTTGAAATCAGCCAAATAAAACTTGATATCTACATATCAACCAAATAAAGCATTATATCTAGAAATCAACCACATAAAACTTGATATTTATACATCGACCAAATGAAACTTGATCAATAGATATTCATCAAATAAAACATGATATCTTGACATCAACCAAATAAAATTTGATTTCTATGGATCAATTGCCAACAAAAGATATCTAGATATCCACAAAATAAAATTTGATATCTAGATAATACAAACTTGATAATAATATATTGACTATTTTTTTTCCTGTTTTGTCTTAACATGACCAAGATACGTCACATTACGATGATTTAGTACTACCATTTCAAATTCATCAACAACTCACTCTTTTATTTAGGGCATCCACAGAGGTCCAAAGGACGGTCAGTGCTGTCCGCAATTCTTCGAAGAGAGAGACTGTCCGGAAAAGCATTGTGAGCCCGGTGATCACATAATGCGACGTATGGTTACACAACCAGATACGAATCCGGTTTTATACTGTCCAGGGTGTCCAGTGTGTGAAAGCGAGTGTCCACAAGGTGGCACGGTAAGACGTTTTTTCGTTTGTTTTTGTTTAAAATAACCTGCATGGCTACACAGTCCGCTTTTAGATGTTTTATCCAAACAAAACCATGTTTTTTATAATAATTTCCACAAAAAACTTAAAACCCGTCAAGCCTTTTTAATCCAAATAAAAAATGGAATACATAGAAACACGTGGTTTGTTCAGATTAAAAACTTCTCGTGTAGCTAGGTCCATTGGTGAGTTGATCTCAAGGGAAAGCTTTAAAAGCAATTTTATCCGAAAATGTTTTTCATTGTATTCCACATGAAAACTTAAAAGCCTCAGGCCTTTTGAACGCAAATATCCCAAAATAGAATACATAAAAAACACTGTATGTTTTGATGAAAGGGTTCTCGTGTAGCTAGACCAAAAGATGAGTTGTAAGTTAATCATAACTTAAGGGCCTGATCACATTGGAAGCGAAATCGAACCTGTATTTCCGTAAAACCGCTTTAATCGAGATATGTCTCAAACTCGAAAATGTTCACAAAAGTTCATGATGTTCGACAGGTTCACGGCTCTATATATAACATATTACTAGTTCGTCATGTTCATGACATTAACCGTTTCACATTCGAACATAAATGGTTCACCGTGTTCACGAGGTTCACCAATTGATGTTATGAAGAATTATTAGATAATTTAAATGTAAATAAATATGATTAAAGGAAAATAATCATTCTTTTATTGGTTTAGAGCAATTATATTCGTGAATAAATACAGAAAGGAATAATTGATGTGAAAAAGAAGAATTTCTTATGCTTTAAATAGGAATGCACCTAAAATGTAATAACCATGTAAGCTTTATCTACATGATAAATTGTTGCGTCACAGTATGATATTGATTATATTGGTTTGTCTCGTAATGTAAGCAAACACTGACGTTGATTCAATATATAACTATTTGAAAATATCGCCTCATTTCGCCTGGCATATATTTTCACACTAGCAACATAGGTTGTTACTTTTGAATATCATGTTTAAATATTAAATATTTGATTCATTTTAGCTAATAAATAATATCAAAATCGTATTTTCAAAATATAAACAATATCACATTGAATATTTACATGATAATTATAAAACATTATATTAAACATTTATAACGCTTTGATGTGACTTTGAATTTGTAACTAATGATAGACACTATGACGCATAAAATTATGAGATTTAACTAGGTTATTAATTCTGACGTCACAATAACGTATGTCTTCCTCCAAGGTTCTTTTTAATTAATTCGTGAACCTCGTGAACGGCCGTGAACATTTTCTAGTCCTCGACATGAATTCTTTTCTCCATTATATTATTAGCATGAATTTCAAAACCTCACTAATACGCTGGGCTGTTTTGGAAACTTGAAAGTGCATCCTATGTGGCCAGATCCATTGACATGAATGCTTTTCTCCATTATATTATTTGCATGAATTTCTAAACCTCGCTAATACACTGGGCTGTTTAGGGAAACACTTGAAAATGCGTCCTATGTGGCCAGTTCCTTTTTATTCTTTGATTCAGGTATTCGCAGGTGTGTTGGGCATGTTATGTGAAGGATTAGAAGAGCCGGTTGTTGAAAAACCAGACAAACCTATACCACCTGGGAGACCATGGCATTGGAATGAGGATGGCCAAAATTAAAGAGTAACAATTTTGTATAAATGAGGCAACGTTGATAATGGAGAGAAGCCGCCACCACGATTGCTTTGTTTAATAATGTCAAAACTGCTGTAAATAAGCAAAACTTTTAACCAAGTCTTAGCAATTCAATAAAATGCGTTTCACGTTTTTGTTGTTAAAACAAACGATTGGTGTCTGCTAGACTCTAGATCTATTATAATTAAATAAACGGGTAGAAGTTTAGCTTGTAATAATATCATATATGCATAATTTGAAATGATTAATGTGATATCCGAAATCCCGTACAGATCTTATCATGGATTACATCGCTCACTCTATTTAGACCAGATTATAATTATAACCGATTCTGATTGTAAAATATATGGATCAGGGATGCAATGCCACCAGCCTAAGCAATATAAGCTTATATAATTTACCACGAATCACAGATCGGATGAATTTAGGGATGTCAATATATACCTCAACAAATTGGTTGGCTTGAGGGAGGCGGAGCAAAACAATAAATATACAGTTATACAGTTTTATTTCTGTCATGAATGTCATAATCAACAATAATAAACAACAATGAACACATTAAAATAGAGACAATAATGTGTTCTCACCCCTCGCTTTATTTTTTTCATATCACATACAACATTAATACATTTATAGATATAGACTATATTCCTGCAGACCATACATGCATTCATAATTACATTTCAATATATCATACAATTTTAATCTTATTGTTGCCAGCTTATGTCTGTTCTTTAAACGTTATGTTCAATAAAGTTCTAATTTATGATAGTTACAAACCAGGTAGCGTAATTGATCATTTTCACAAAAACTGCAACTATTGGAAAATACAAATGTTACAAATGTTTATACATTGGTGAAATTCATTTATCAACACAAATTTTGAACTAAATCAATAGACTCTAGCATCAACATAAGTTTTCAACAACAAAAATATTAGAAGCAAATATATTTTTAAACATAACATAATGGGGAATAGCAGGTTTAAACAAACATAGGACAAATATTGAAAACTGTTCCTGAAGCTTAAATGTAGTTACTAGCCCAAAAAGGATATGTCAATCTTTTGATAATATCATTACTCCACAGTTGGAACTTTATAAAGGTACAAAAATACAAGAAAAAACTGTATAAGAGCCGATTGATAATACTGAAAAGCAATACAAATAAAATATTTCATTTCTTAATGCGATTTCGAAAAGCAGTAATTCAGAATTGGAATATTAACTAAAATTATTCAATGCCAGTAAGAATATAAGGAAATATATATATAAAAAAATAAAACAGCGTATTGGGAAATTCATCTTCTTTAGAGTAAACTTCGTTAACTACAACAAACAAAATTTATGTTAATCCAAAGCTAATATATACTCGCATCTATTCAATTATACAATGCTCAACATTGCATAAATTCTTTAAGAAATCATTAAATATCTTACTACCCTATATGAACACGTTAAAAAAACACAACTTTTTAAATGCTAATCACAGATATTCTGACTGTTTAAAGATTTACAAATAAATACCTTAAGCGCGAAATTGCAATAAACACATTTATACATTTACTCAATTGCATTTCAATATTTTAACAGGTATTACTCCAGATGGAAACAAAATGCCTTTTGAATTTTAGAATCAACACCACGAAAACATATTTAGTCATGATTATAGGCTAATATACAAGTAACAGAGTGCATGAAAAATAGAATTATTACTGTAAAAATATGAATTTGACCTGTAGGAACCTAACCTATTGTACATACCTAAGTCGAAACATGATGTTAACATTTCGACGTAATTCGTAGTCATACAGTTAGCAAACCTCTCAAGTCGTCTCTCAGTGAGAATACTCATTCGTGAAGCTTAACGAAATCTTTATGTGTAAATATTAACTTAAAATATGTCTTGATTTGAAATGGTATGTTAGAGCTGACTAGATTTTAAAATGACATCTATGTGAACAATAAATATCAATATATAAATGCTTAAGTGGGAATTTGGCAGTATAACATGATTGAAATTCTTGCAAACATACATAATTTCTGCTATTTTGACAAATAAGGTTCTCAACATTATATGCGTATGTACATTAAGCCAATGACTATCAAACATCATATCTTTCAACATTTTAGATTTTTAATAATAGTACACGAATTTGTAAATACAAAATTGAAATAACTATGTCTAAATATATCAGGCATGGCATGGGTCACGTAAATTTAATTTAACGAGCTTAGTTTGACGAATTCCGGAGTAAAAAATATTGGAATTTCGGTATATTTGGTTGGGATTATGATATATACTGGTATCCTATATGAAGCACGTGTTTTTAAGAATACCACTCACTCATTGATTCAGACACATACACTCATTGGAAACTATTCAACAAATATACAACTATTGTTTTCTTAATGTGAAGCATATTTGGAACATTTCACTCTCTGTAATTGATATCAATATATTTATGATTTTGGAAATAAAACATTAATTATATCACATAAAATATATACGTTGCTGGTAACAATAGTAACAACCAATAGTAATCAAATAACATTATCGAATTTATCGTATTTACATTCGAACGATATTTCAACAAAAATAGAAATCTGCAGACAATAAGATCACGAACGGGACAACAACACAAATTATAAATAATATTTACAACTCCATCAATCATTAGTAATCATTTAATCTTCAAATCATTAAATCTTTAGTTCTTTAGAAATGGCTTTAACAAAACTACATCTACAATACTCACTGAGATCTTAAACAATGCGATGAACACCACGTTAAAAGTATCACACATGGAAAACGAATGTTAGAGTAACATATGATTATTTTGTGTTTCAAATATGTACGGAATGTTTTCTGCCAATATAATTGTCTTCAAATCAAAGTTATGAGATATAATATCAAAACTTAAAGAGAATCGATAATTTTCGAAATTCTCCTTTCGAAATTGAAACAAGATCGCAAAACTTCAATCAAACTGCATTGAACTTAAACGGACTACTTTTCGAAAGAGGCAACAAATCAAGCAACATTGGAAAGACCGCTTCACTCTGCGGATGAACTACATCCTTCAGAAAACCGCATCATTCTCCGGCGGAAGAACTACATATTTTCGAAAACCGCATCATTCTCCGGCGGAGGAACTACATATTTTCGAAAACTGCATCTTTTTTTAGCGGAGGGACTATTTTTTCGAAAGCCGAATCACTCTGCGGAGAAACTATTTATATTTTAACACTGCAACACTTTCCGGAGGAGGGACTTTTTTTCGAAAACCGCATCACTCTCCAATGCGGAGGAAACTATTTATTTTCGATGAGATCCTGCAGTCGATAAACGAGGTCACGTGCTATCCGTAGCACCTGTTTGGCGTTGTGTCTTTCCGCCATTTCTAAAAAATCAATGATACATCAACATTCAATGCAGATTTATTTAAATTGAAAATAATTGTCAACATAATTATAATGTTGATCGAAACAAAATCTATTAAAAGTTCTGTTACAAAAGTAATACATATTCGGATAAACGAGGAACAATCGCGAAAATAACATATTTCAATGATTTCCAAAATATATCGGAAATTTCATTTATATACTACCGAAGTTTGGATATTCCTGATACTAACGTATAAATAGCCTCTGTCTGAAAACTCGGGTACTCATTACTTGGAGGGGTTGATAACTTCGGATACACCCACCAATAAAAACTAAATAACGTCTGCCCCTATTGATAAAACTGTTTTTTTTTTCTAATTTGTTTGGGAGTGTGGGAAAGATCACACTTACCATTAAAGAACTTGATAATTTCGGTGAAGTCCATGTTGTTATCGATGATGATTTCGCGGTAGTACTCCACAAGGGCCAGAGCGATAAAGAGAACGAAATGAGGCGAACTGATGTGCTGTGCTACCCAGATCGTCTCCCACACGCTGAAGATATCTTCGTATAGGAGCTCTATGAATGAAAAATACCAATACATGTACATGTTTATCTTATGATGATTTCGCGGTAATACGTCACAAGGGCCAGAGCGATAAAGAGAACGAAATGCGGCGAACTGATGTGCTGTGCCACCAAGATCGTCTCCCACAGGCTGAAGATATCTTCGTATAGAAGCACTGTGTGCATACAAAATATAAAATAAAGAACTGAAAAATGACGGGAAACGGAAAAGGAGTTATGAAATGATAAATAACTAACAGATTCACCGACATTTCCTCGTCAAGCAGCTCCGTTTGTGAAGTACATGCAGATACAATGTGCATGTATACCGTAATCTTATGTCAAAAAGGGATGTGTACTATCAAATAAATCGCTAAGGCTCTTACACACGGAATGTGTATCCGAAAAACCGTTATGTGTGGTGAAAAAAAAACATAATATAGAAAGCCCTATTTGTAACATGTGTATTTCTGTCTTTCTCTCGCTCTCTCTCTCTCTCTCTCTCTCTCTCTCTCTCTCTCTCTCTCTCTCTCTCTCTCTCTCTCTCTCTCTCTCTCTCTCTCTCTTTCTCTCTCTC
>LQRL01006092.1:0-17632 GCA_001703475.1 Hydroides elegans
TTTTTTATAATTTTTGAACATAAAGGAGACCCGGTTTTGGTCTCCCTATTTTTTTGGTCTCCCTATCACGCTAAAATTAGGTCGATGGGTCTCCCAATAGAGGTATCGGTATATATATATATATATATTCTAATTTCTATCTTGCTGACATATTCACAGAACAAAAAATATAAAGTATTGCATTTAAGATTATTTGTATTTTTCTGGCATTTTATAAGATTAAAACCCAATATATAAATATGTTTCTTGTAGCCTTAACAATCTTCGATTTAAAATAAGAATGAGATTAAGGCATATAAATATAACTGAGATGCACTTGTTTACATAAGATATATATGATGAAGCATAAAAAGTAGCTTTTCTATTCTATACCATAACAACTACGTTTAGTATATGAATGTTTTATAATACTGGCGGTTATGTGCAAAGTTGCTGGCACTATATTTTTTTGTGCCCGGTTGGTTAATTAATAATAAAATAATTCCATAACTACAAATAATCATCAGGTGTAACGCAGTTTAGAGTTCTTTCATGTAAAATAAATTATAATTGGACATTTTAAAAAAATGGCCCATTGGGTACTCCTCATTAGGCCCTTACCATATTAAAAACGTTGTTTTTTTTTCAGAATAAACCCTGTTATGCAATATTTGTCATATGAGAAACTCAAAATGCAACTTTTTTTCAAACGAACCTTTAGGCGACTTTATGAGTTTCCCGAATGGATCAAGATAGGATTTGTTAGGGGAAAAACCTAAAAAGCTCCCGATGTAGACACGCCCACAGGCTCTGATCATGTGAGGAAATATATTCTTTACACTAATAGCCGTTGCCATCACTGCAACTGCAAATCCATTGAAATACTGTACCATTTTATTTGTTATAGACTCTAATTTCATAACCATGATGTGTGTTAATTTGAAAGGCAGAATTGAAGGGGTAAGTTTTTTACACCATTCCGAAGTGGTCTTACTTATTACTTTCATGCCAGAATCTGTTCTATATAATCAACATGTTTTGGTACAAATCAACATGTTTTGCTACGAATCAACATATTATGCTTATATAAAATCGCTACTGATTTTAGTGATTAGATTCGCTAAAATATATTCATTTTACATTGCAGTAATTGACACTCATCGCTCCTTGCGACAACAATCACCACTTGCGACAATAATCGCGCCCATCAACATGTCAAACAAGTGCTTATTTCGATTTAGAAAATATAGCCCAGGAATGGCATGGCAATTTTCATTGAAATAATTTCTTAGTCCTATAAAGGCGACGGGAATCACTCATTGTATGTAAGCAGGGCCTTATGCTACGATTCAAGATGGTTTGACACGATTTAATAGTTTTGTTCCTAATTCGACAAACATTAGTTTGTCTCGATTCAACATGCTTTCTCGTTATTCATCATGACTTTTTAAAAATCACCTTGAACGATGATGTAATGATAAGTTATAATTAGGTTATTTGAACTTTAGATAAAAAAATAGGACCCCAGAATAAAGTTGTAGTTATTAAATACATCATATATGACATATTTCATAAATATGAGGTAACTATAACGTAATATAAGTGAACTTTGACCTAGTCTCTAGTTGAAAAAGATGACCACAGCATTCTAGTGGGGGCATGACGTTTTGTTTCAAGAATGTATTCACTAGGTCCCCACGATGTAGCATTTTTGGCCATAATCATCATGTTTTTTGCCACGGTACAGCATATTTTGTTACGGTACGATTCAGCATATTATAACATGATTTCATACGCTTAACTACGATTCAAACTGTTTTGACACGATTAAAAACATGTTTTTGGCACGATTTCACCTGATTTACGTTTCAGCATGAACTGTCACGATTAACTTGTTTTCCATGATCTAACATGATACTGTATATAAGTTTTTATTGCATACTTGGGGTGAAAAATATAAAGAAATGCTAGGAGCTTCACGGGAGTTCCGTAGAACGCTATACGGTGTCTCGATTTCGGGTTTTCAACATGGCGGACGCTACGCTTACGTTAACTTTCCATTTAATGTCAGCGTTCAGTTTATTAAAACGACAAAAGATTGAGGGCTATTGGCTATTTTAGGTTATTAACCTTTGTTTCTATGAATTGTAAACTAAGGGTCATGTAAGTTATAATCAGTTACGCAATCAATAGCCTCGGGTTGGCACAATGGGTAGGGCACTAAATTTGGTGCCAAAGAACCCCGGTTCGATTCCAGGCACTGACAAATTATTTTCACTTTTAAAATATTTTTTTTTAGAATACGCTTAAGAACATATTATAAATCCTGAAGTATTTCATATTTTATTATTTCATTAGCATTTATGAATAAAAAACCCTTTGTTTTAGTCGAACCTATTTAAGGAATTCCGCAAATCAGATTACAGAGTAAACATTGATTTTCGAACTTTAAAGCATTATATAACAGCATATTATAATTCAAAATAATGAAAAATACTCTAAATTATAATATTAGAACATTTTTTATAAAATAAACATGAACAAATGTCAGTGCTTGGGATCGAACCGGGGACCCCAGCCTTTGTCGCTTCAATTTGACGAGAATATCGATAAAAATCCATACAAAACCATTGATTTGGATAATTTCCTTTCATAAAAAGCAAGTTTGATATTCAAGATATTCAATTGATAGAAAATTAAAACAAGAAATGGGAATATAAGTATAAGGTAAGCAAAAAACAACAGTCATCACATGTGCTTCCAAAGAAAAAACGTAAAAACATAACATATGTCCAACGCCTTAACCCCTGTTAAGTTTGTCCATTTGTCCGTTGATGTAATATGTAAATTTATCAGATGTAAATATATGTAAATTTATCAGAGATATGCAATAAAGGAAACACATCATTCGAGTTCCACACACCTTTGATTTCATTGCACTCTGGCAGCCGAGTTTGAACTCACCCTTCGGTTTCGTTCAAACTCGGCTGCCATCGTTCAATAAAATCAAAGGTGTATGGAACTCTTATGAAGTATTTCCATTATACCGAATATATATAATCAGGCAACATGCATATTTCAATTAAGACGCGTTGTGTAATTGTAATATATGTGTAATATACAGCAAACTAACGAGTCAATGGTGTAGCAAAAGCTACCAGCATCAACCATGCGACTAAACCATAAAAACAACGCTTTATTAATCCTATACTATATTTAACTCATGATACGATATAATTAATGATAATCTCAATAAGAAACCCTATATAACATTGTCATTTAAATTATATAGAGTATATTAAACATGCATTAACAACATTAAGCGTAAGGTGGGAGCGCTGGACTCCCACGTGACCGTACTACCTGTAATTAGTTATTTTACGGTAACCAATGATATAATAACCATATAAAGCAAAGGGACTCATCCCCTAAATATATTCACTTTAGCGACTTTATAACATGTCATAAGAACGTAATTAAGCAACACTCAAAATGATAGGCCGATGCATGTAATCAAAAATTAACACTTAATCCGTTAAGGCAAATTGAGGAGACACTGTCACGTACGATTCTAACGCTGAGTAAAGCTCGATTGTTCTATTTCCTGTAATGCGAATGCTATATATACATGAATAAGTGTGTAGATAATGGGATAAATAGATATTACGTTGGATACAAATTATGGTTTACAACATTCGCCCACATCATGACTAAATTTCAAATTTAGTTTAACTGTTTGATTAAAGTAAAATGCCTTTTTTCAAAAACCTAAAAAATATAAACAAGCTACATCTAAACTCATACAGTTGATATCAATATAAATCTTTTTTCAAACATCTCCAATTCTCAATCATTACCTGGCCGATCGAATAAGCCGATAAAACTGTCATATATCAATACCAATATATAATTAGTATATGCTTTAGGTTGGCATCATTATCTGAATAATTTCAAATCAGAATAGTATCGATTGAGGAACTCGGCTATTATCATAAATATTATTATAAATTGTCTTAAGCGACAAATGTATATGTATTGTGGCATATTAAGTTATTACATAAAAACCTACAGGTAAATTCATCCTATTTAAGAGTACACTGTTATGTGTGAGTTCATATTTTCCTTACGTTATTTTGAAACCATGTGTATTATGAGTAGTGTACATTTCAATTGCATGTATGGTGATTAACCTTTTGAACACATGATCAATTTATTTCAAATTATATACTTTTGCACCCATACATGTATTTTGTATTTTTGACGAGGTTCATACCAAGGGTTGTCTACAGATTTGTCTACAGAATACGCACACAGTAAAACACGTTAACCATATTTAAGCTACACAACAGATCTACCCGTTTGATGGTCAAACGTATACTCAAATCACTTCATAAATACTAAGGGATTTTTGAGTGTCATATTTATGAGTACTAATGTCAGATCTTACACAGGCTGTGTGCAAGGTCATCACCAAATACATCAACTACGCACCATCAGAATGATTAAAGCCTAATCAAGTCATGACAGAACTTGAGCCAAATATGCATTTCATTTGTGTAAATAATGGACAGAATCAAATTGATTTCAAAGCATACTTAATGATAAAACAGAATGAACATTGAAAAAATTGGTGGTCTTAGATATTATGTCAACGTTTAATTCGGTGTGTAAATTTGAATTATTAAAATTCATAAAATGTTTCTTTCAGTCACGAATGTATTTTTTTGTCAAATAATCTTATATAGCCTTTATGATTATGGTGACTTAAACAAGACACATAATACCGTGCATTATACTTCAAACTAAATTAGAATGTTGCAAAAACATTTTTTAAATGAGTTTTCTTCCTAGAGTCTTTTCCAATTAGATATGGATAAAACAAATTGTTTTTTTTTTATATATTTTTTTGTATGAGAGTAGTGACAAAAACATTCTTTTTTTTCAAATGTAGCAATTGCACCAAATTGTTCCATAGATAATTTCATTTAACTTTTATATAGAACGTATGATTAAGAGTGTATGATAAAACAGTGAATAATAATTGCAATAATATTACATAAAACATACTCCTTCCGGTAGTTTTTATAAGCAGAACAAATTTATTGTTACTGCGGGGTAAATATTATCACAAAGGAATCAATTATTCAACGTGAGGCATGTCATGTGAAATCCAACAAAAACATAACTGTCGCTATATTCGGCTGTGGAATTATATTACGCATAATGAAAACGTTGAATAATCATTCAATTTACTGTCTGGCTGTGATAGACGAATGAATAAGTAAATTTAGTAAAACACAGTATATAGTAAAATCACAATGGTCACACGTAACTAGTGCTAGTTCCAATGAATATGCTGATGCATAACGCAATTATAAGACATTTTAATTGCATAGATTATATTTCATATTGGCTATTTGTAGTCAACATATTTGAAATTATTTAGTATTGTCATCCTTCCACTCTTTTCCATATTTTATTCAACTGTTTCATTCAACCGTTTGATAAGGTAGAATCAACAGGTTAGCCTTAAATTTTTGTTTTAACGTGTGCCTTAAGCAAGAGGTATAAACCATTGTATTTTTGTTCATGCACATGACATATATAAAATGAATTATATTTTTTTTTCAAATACACATTGAAGAAACATTGTTGCGTTTATAATCAACGGAATTCTTGAGAAAACATTGATGCTACTTTGTAATACAATAGGGTTGATCTATTATGTATCATGTAGTATAATCTATTTTTGGGCTAGATTAAGAGACATGTAAGTAATATACTTAATCAATACTTTAAACGAACAAAAAGTAAGCCAACAGATGGGAGTCGATATTACGTATTTATTGCATTTGGTACCGATGATAATCCTACTTTACTCATTTTCTCTTCGTTGCTCTCTCTCTCTCTCGTATTTTTTATTTATCATCACTCTTTAACAAGCAGATCACATTAAGTTATCACCACATCTTAAGATTTTTAGGAGTATTTCCGATTAAAAGAGAGAAATAGGTGCAATTGAAAATAGTTATAAAATTTACAAATCAGCCACCGAATTTAAAGCACAGTTAAATGTTACTTCGATGACCAAATGCATATTTCGTCATGTAATTACTGCATAAGAATAGCGTTTGCTTGTTTTGATTCGGGAATGACATTTATTAAGAGTAAATCAAGTATTCAAAATATCGGAGGTTCGGAGATTGATGGGTTCAATCAAACTATTTTAAACTGAATATATTGGGTAAAATAACAAGCTCGGATACATTGATGTTATTTAACAGTTACTACTTCTGGTAGTTAATATAGGCGACGCGACGTAAATGTTACTATGATGTAATTTGATCACAAAGGAATAAATTATTAAACACGAGACATGATTTCTTAGCATAAAAAACAGAACTGTTAGCATAGCATGTATAGCCTTGAAATAATGTTGCGAATAATCAAAATGCTGAATAATTAATTAACTGTCTGGCGTCGATCATCGGTATATTCGATGAGACATATTGATTAATACAGAAGCATCTACAGTCACTATGATCCCACGTAGAAATACACTGTTAAGTACAAGGTCGCATGAAGTATACTGTTTTGAAACGTAACATTTTCGTTGCATAAGTTTCGCTTTTGGTCAATATATTTGATGTCATTCAAAATTGGTCCCTGCATATTTTATTTTTCATATCAAAACCGACCGAGTTGTTAAGGTTGAAACTAAGTAAGTCTTTCATATTTCTTTCAAGCTTAATACCTGAAGGCATATATAACGTTGTGTCTGCGTCAACGTATATAACACATTGTTAGATGCATAAGAATATTTTCTGAATGTTAAATATGCTTTATTACTGTTAAATATAGGTTCATAAATGCTGCTTTGGACCTGTGTTTCATCTTTAAATATTGAGGATGATTTGACAAATTTTTAGTTGATCAAAGCAATATGTGGAGATCAAATGATTGCTTTTTGATGCTTAATTAATAATACTTACTTGTGCTACCTTGCGAGTAGCTATAATTTTTATTATATAATTGCATAATAATATATGTAGTATAATGAAAGTTTTGATAATATATCAAATGACTATTAAGACTTAAGTTTAATTCATTATAGGTATCTGCTCTGTTGTTTGTAATATCATCATTTCAACGTTTCGTTGTTGTATGTGTTAACATTTAGATTTTTAGATTGTTAATATTCATAACAAAATATTTAAGATTATCTAGTTTATGTGTGAATAGAGTTGATAATAAACGGTTGGATTAATCTTTGTAGGAGATACCTTTTCTGCAAGTCCAAGAAGACAATAACGCATGTGCAACGTTTCATCAAATATCTTTACCAAAAATATATTCAACTTGAATGTGGAAGTCCATAATAATTAATGTATTAATAATGCGTTGCCCATTTACCCCCCTTTGCTGTCTTTTTTCTCTGTTGCCATATCTTGTTATATTTATAATCATTTTCTACCATCCAGACTGCTAGCCCACCACACAAAGATAATCATACATATACTCTGAACCCGTTAAGCAGTATTTGGAATTTAAAAATGTTTAGAGCTATGAATGTTTTTTTATTCATTGGATTATGTCTAGTTCAGAAAATACGTGCATTTGAAATCAATGGTCAAAATTACAAACCAGTTAAAGGAATCAAAGCACATTTAAATGTCACTAGGGTGACCAAAGCCCGATCTGTTGTGCACTGTGCAAGTCAGTTTAGCAAAGAAGAAGGTTGTGCGCGTGCCAACTTTTATAATTCGACCTGTGAATTTCTGGATTTTGTGCCTGGAACCGAAGAAATTGAGCTTGTTGAGGAACAAGATTCAAAGTATATTTGTAAGTATTTTTTATTAATCCAAATAAATCTATGTTTGTTAAATAGAGGTTAATGTTTATGGATAAACGCATCTAAATGTGATATTCTTAAGGCATTTTCTTCTTCGTTCATATTTTAGTTTAAAAGATAAATAATTAATAATAATTTTGTCACAAAATAAATAAAAACGGCCATCTTGTTAATTGCCCGTCATGCTTGACTAAAACTATTCTTAAATATATATGCACCAGATTCGGAATCTTGCCAATGCCACAATGAAGGTATATGTACGTCGACCGAATCAGGAATTCAATGCATGTGTTCTAATGGGTATGCCGGAACCTTGTGTCAGACAGGTTGTGTTTCTTTTTCAATTTAAGATTGATAATTAGATTATATATTATTTATTTTTCAAAGTAGCACATTTTCTAAAGTAATTGATATGTTTTGTATCGTTATTCCGTTTCCTGAATGTACTATGTGTGCTATGCAAAGCTGGATATGTTCAAACGCATTCAAACATACATTAAGTTTATAAAAGCAAACATGAATGTTGTCATATTAGAAAAACAATCATACAAGTGTATTTACATGTTGCAGAATGTGCTTTGGTGTACAATGGAAAGTGCTATGTAGCAGTGATGGAAAGACTATCGTGGTATGATACACGCGACAACTGTATTAACCGTGGAGGAAGACTGGCCGAGATTTGTGAGCCTGGCCTTAATGATAGGTTGTTGCAGGTCTCAGAAGACATGGGTAGGCCTATTTGCGGACAAAATTTCAATCGTTGATATAGTTACTAATTATATGATTGAGATATCAAAAGGTACTCACGCAAACAACATTTCAATGCCATTTTGCCTATAAAAAAGTTTAATAAACGACTTAAAATAAAAAATAACTGCAAGCACACATGTGTTTACATCTTACAACGTATTGTATATCTTGATCATGAATGTTTTTCCTAAAACACATAGATGCAGTATGTTAAATTTCCAATATTGTAGAACACAGTTAATCCAGCAAATCTAATTTCATTGATCTTGCTTGTATGAAATGAATTATTCACCTATCAATTAAATCTATTCTAATCTATTCTTTAATTTATTCTTTTGAAAGCCTCATATTTTTGGCTGGGTGGCTCTGATGACCAACTCGAGGGCCAATGGGAGTGGGCAACCGGAAGCTGCAACTTGGAATGGACTGATTGGGGATCGGCTTATCACAGTACGGCTGATCAGAATTGCCTTTGTTTTCATCATAATTTGCATTGGAACGACTGCGGTTGCGGTTGGGATATCGACTTCATTTGTGAACTTTAGAAAGAAAATCATCCCATGATACACAACTTTTGATAATTTCAGAATTGTAATATTTCAATATATCAATAGTGATACTTTTTCGTATATTTCGAGAGATTGGTGATCCCATTACGCTGCAACACGATTTAGTATTGATTTTGCATCAGTTATGGTTTCAATTGGAATAATAACAAAGTCAGTGGTGAATTGAACAAAATTTATTAGCTTAAATGTAATTATCAAGAGATACACCACTTAAGATAATGAAAAAATAAGTTTTAATATTGACAGTACTTTGATCAAATTTGTAGAAATAATAATAATTCAATAAATAAATCATAGATCAATGAAATCATCAACAAATTAGTTTTTTTTAATGTGTCGCGTCGTTTTGTACAGTTGTTTATGATTAATGTGCGTCGTGATTCTAAATACAATTTCAAAGTTGCGATGCTATTTGAACACATCATATAATCATAGTTAATTTCAAATTTCAAATTTGATAACAATTAATTTAAGGCAAATAACTTTAAGTTTAGTTGAATTAGACCATTTTGACATAAATCTACTATTCTGCAGAATGAATTATTTTTGTTGTAAAACAATTCGCAAAACATCAATTATCCACGAAACATCATAGAGTAACAGTTATTGAAAACATTGAAATATGTCCACACAAATCACAACTTGCAGGAGATTGATCATGTGAAAGCAATCAACAATGAACTGTACTTGATAGGCAAGTTCCGATCCATATTATGTATATATCATGTGTGAGCGGTACACATACTTACAGTTTCATTTGATCAATGCTGATCATATGAGTGTTAATGAGTATATGAGTGTCAATCGTTGATATAGTAACTCATTATATGATTCAGATATCAAAAGGTACTCACGCAAACAACAGTTCAATGCCATTTTGAGCAAAGATTTAATGTCTTGTGTTACTTAAATAGGATACCGATATTGTGATACCCGGATAATTTATTGCAGTTTGACAGCATCACTTTCAATGCTTAAATTCTCAGCACAAAGACCTACCAATGTCCAATGAAACCCGCAACACCCTGTTGTATAATCTAAACTCACAAATTATGGCCGATCTGCTTTGTTGTTTAGTGCAGTTGTCGCGCGTACATCATGCCATCTATGATAATCCATTTCTACTACTTATCACATCCTATGGTATACAAACATGCATTCTGTCAGTTCCGAAAAAGATACAAGGTTTGCTTTAGCAAAAAGTTTTATTTTTTGGTGTATTAATTTGTTAAATATGATAATATATTTTCATATTTGTTATCCAAATTTAGTGAATTTAATAGTTGGCGATCCCTAAGTTATACAACACTAAGTTATACTTTACCAAAAACAGTGAACAATAACGAAAATTATTGCTAATACCTGAATAATTAAATTATTAATTGTTTTAACAATGCGCCTTATTCTTTATCACACATTCACTTTACGTACTGTTTTTCCTATACAACCCAACGCTTAAACGTAGTTAACTGAATCATAAAAAGTTTATTGTTTTCCCTCACATTGCATTGCATTCATCCGTTTATTAAGTGTTATACGCCCAATAAGTGCAATATAAGTTCAGTTTCTATGTATTTGGTAGTCATTCATTTACACATTTAACATGGTGCGTCATTGGTCTTAAAATAAAATAATAAAATAGTAAGTAACAGTAAAAAGTATAAGTAAAATAAGTAATAATGATTTATCAACTTAATTTCGCGCTTTGGCAAAAAAATATTTACGATTTTAATCAAAAAAATCAAACGTAAAACATTTTTATGTGCATAAAGGTTGAACAAATCGAAATCAATGTTTCTTAGCCCTTCGATAAAACGAACGAGGTAATCGTCAAACGGATTCCTGATTAGGTTTGCGAGACCATCTATAATAAACATAACTGAAAGTTAGTAACGTGTTTTAATTGGTTCCCCTTTTTATACAATTACAAAATACTAACCTAAAATGATCGGACAGTCTTTTGTTGTCGAGTATAACATTGCTTCAGTAACCCTTTTACCGAAATACACCAATTATTGACTTGTAAAGCTTACTATTAAATCACTATTCACTAATAAGGTCACTAATAAATTACATATGGATTCTCCATCCCACCTTGTGAAATATTATTATCCAGCAAATGATATGAAAAACGTTTTGTTCCTTAAAAAATATTTTTTTTCCGCTCGAAAACAGCTTTCATTAAAGAACCATAAACATGTACCCATCATTTTCATATGATATATCTACACATATATTCAATTATTGATACTTCCCCAAGTCGTCGCGAGAAGCAAATATAATCCAAAATTAAATCAATCTTTGTGCTTTATACGTTAGAATGTTTTGATACTTGTTACTATGTGATGCAACGCGGACAACCATGGTTTGTACCTAACAACTTCAGTGAATCAGATATGTGTCTCACTCACTTCATAATGTTGATTATTTCAACATCATATATTGATTTTGTTCATTAATATTAAAAAGCATATTCTACCATTCTACCGTTGAATCTATTTCATAATACAAACACCGACTTAATCATGCGTATAGAAACACACATCACATCTCTATTATTATGTCTAGTATTACAAGTAGCCTTTTTAGTTAACAACAATACAAAATAACAATTATCAAAATACATTTATTTCGTTAATGTTTTAATTTACCAAACAAATGCTGTTATTTTACATAAAATGCATGAATTGTTCAACATTTTCTCAAGAAATTTTTATTTTACCTATTTCTACAAAAGTGAGAATTTATTCATGCTTATTTAAAACAATTTGAATTATCATTCACAAATTTAAAAAAAATATTATACAGCTATACGAAGTAATTGAAAGGCAGTCGATTTTTGGAACAGTGCAAACAAATTTAAATATATATGCCATTAAGTTTTTCAAAACTTGATTTAGAAAACCAAAACCCGAATATTCAAATATGGTTCGCAAATTGCAAAATATGAGTAGTTGGGGAAGTCGTATGGTCTTTTCCTCGGAAAATGTTCTAAGTTTTATGCAGTTCACACGTCCAACAGTCCAAAACTTCTCCACTAAAATATCTAGATATCTTGAAATGAAACAGGGCATTCCTCTCTGAAAATTTAATGACAAGGTGCGTAAACTCCTTGAGGACAGCATAGGTTTGCAAAACAGCTCTTTCAAGCTGGAAGACGTTAGGAAACTCATACACAAAGGTTTTGAGCACAATAAAAATGCACAATAAAAATGCACAATAAAAATGTGTAAACACGTTGTCCAGACAGTTGAGAAATATTTGAGAGACGATGGTATTGTTGAGGATATACCACCTTCAAGTTAAAAGTTGACGACGCGAGTCACACTGATGAAAATTAAATCGTAAGTTTTCTATTTGTTTTCTTAATATTTTATACATGAGTGATTTTCCTAGCCCAAAAAATTAGATCAATAATCAGAGAGGTTAGACCTTTTTGCCATTTAGCTCGAATTTGCAAAATCCTATAATTAAAGTAATAATGCAAAATGGTGATACATTCTAGTGGGGTTTGGTCTAAAATAGCTGCCGTGAACAGTTTCTGAATTTTGAATAATTTTGAAGATATAGTAAAAAATTGTCTGCCATTTAATTGCCTGGTATAGCCTTATCATCCGATGATGTCATTAAAGTTCACAAATGAAGTTCAGTTCACGGCTGCATTCACTATCATTCCAATGATGATCAAAATGAATATAGATACAGTTCTGATAGATGCCGCCGCCGTATAACTGACCCCAGTCTGACCATTCCCAAGCACACTTTCCGGTCGTCCACTCCCATTGACCCTCATTTTGTTCATCAGAGCCCCCGATCCAAAATCCGATGTTACCTTGTTAAGAAACAAACAAGAAAAAATAATGATTTCACCGTTTATTGCAACAATATACTATCATCTTTTTATTAAATTGTAGTGAAAGGGAAGGCAAATTCAATTTCTCAATCTGATATAAAGCCACTGTTACCGTAATAGCATAATTCGTATAAGTGTATTTTCTTCGACACATAATTTGTCAAAACTCATCTTTAAATTGGTTCTTGTTCTCAGTTCATTACCTACCCGATTCAAATGAGACCTGCAGCAGCCTGTCATTTAGGTACGGCTCACATATCTCAGGCAGTTTGCCGCCTTGCCCAGTGCAATTGTCACGTGCATCATACCACGTAAGCCTTTCCATTACTACTACAAAGCACTTCGCATTGTACACAAACGCGCATTCTTCCACGGCTAAAACGGACATTGGATGTATGTTAAGTTTTTTTTCGGTTTAATTGGGGGCCGCAAAAGATACGTATTCTTTTGACGTTCGGTATTATAAACACGTTTTGAGCCACGCTTACAGTTGTGATTTACTTTTGTTTCTCTTTTCTCTTATTTATTTCTTGTCGGCATGATAACCGAATGAAATGTAAGTTGTATATTTAAATTTCGAATTACTAAAATTCCAAGGAAAACAAATATAACATAAAATAAATCCACATGGTACACAAAACTACACCATTTAGAAATGTATTCACTTCAAACTTGTATACACCAACATTGAGCGCTGGCCAAAACGTGGTGCAAATGGTGTCATATTAGTACAGTAAGTAATCATCGAATTAGTTAGCTAACTTAAAAGAATGTTATGCATTGAATGGGAAAACAAAGTAGGACTACCTTTCTGACACAAGACACCAGCATACCCAGGAAGGCACTGACACTGCACTCCAGATTCGGTCAAAACACATCTTCCTCCATTTTGACATTCCAATTCGGAATCTGGTAATGTAATATATATTTTAGGGTTTATGTTCAGACACACCGCGCTTGTCAACTCAGACAACTGTGTATGTTCTATATTATATATTCGACATCAAAAGATGTGTCCGGTCATTTTAGGTTAAACATTTTTTATTGGATAAAAAGTAGAACCAATTAAAAAACGTTGGTTAGTTTCAGTCAAGTTAGTTATAGATGGTCTCGCAAACCTAACAATCTGGAATCCGTTTTACGATTATCTCGTTCGTTTTATCGAAGGGCTAAGAAACAATGATTTTGATCATCATTCAATGAGTATCGGAAGGAGAGGAAAAGCGCTATGGTCTTTAGATAGTATAAGGTTTTTGTTACCCAAAAACCGGTAAGAAATAGTAACTTTCTATGCCACATGCGTCACAGAACACATAGTAAAATGTCGAAAAAACGTTTTTTTGACACTTTACTGTGAAAACAGTCTTAATCACATTACAAAATAAAAGCGGTATGATATTTAGATAGCTCACAGGCTCTTTACTCTGTTAACTGCACTTGAAATTCCATTTACTCCATAGCCTTGTCGTAATCCTCGAATAAACTTGGTAAAGTTTGAAAGGGACGATTCAATCTGGTTATTTAGACGGGACGTTCGAATGCAAACTGTCATTGTCAATATTATCTTGGAGGGTACGCGGAATAGAAAATTTATACCGAAAAACCCTTGTTGTCCTCATTTGCCTTATTTACGATGTCGCGAAATGCATTGAAAATACGTTAGATATGGGCGCGGTTTCGCGCAAACAATAAATATTTAGGTTAATACGCTTTAACCATACAGGAACATTGTTATCTAGAGTTACGAGCTATGACTAGCTGTTTAACTGTCATTTTCGCCGCGTGATCACTCTAATATTGAGTTGAATAATTCGATCTGTTTTTCGAGGCGTACGCTTGCGTGCATTATTGCTACGAGGCTAGAGCAGTGACATTCGGTCATCAGGTTGGCCTAGACATGTACGAAAAGTGTGTTTTTTATTGATTGAAAATTTAAGCTACGGTTTTTACCAAAGGTTCACTTAACGTGATTTTTCGATCAATAACATGCTTCGGAGAAACCAAAAAATAAGCGAAACATAATTTTCAAAACTGTTGTAAACTCATTAATGGAGCATTGGAAAACCAGTGAAGGCAGTATGTGTCATATTCAAACTGATTTTTGAACAATTGTCCCAAAGCTGGCACTTCCGTTGCCTTTGGTCGGGCCCGTCGTGAAATACTTTTATTAACTACAGTGACCGCCGCAACTGGCTTGAATGTTTGAATATGCGACTAAATGTGCCCATTACCTGAGGAAATTATGGCTAGATATTTAAAACATCCATGAAAATGCACTTTAAAAGGTTTGTTACTCGCTATTGCGATCGTCCATTTTCAAAAGTTCGCCGAATCGTCAAATACAGAGTCGTAAAAACTCATTAAATAAACTCACATTATGTATTGTTTAATTTGGTCTATAATTGATAAAAATCGACTAAATACTTTTTAAGTAACAGGAATCTGAACAGCCGGACACTTCTTTTGTTGTCGAGTATAGTATTATGTATTTTGAATAATTGTCACTGTAATATTTAACGAACACAGGCATTTAAAAAAGAAACACAAAACCTTTTATTGCATTTACATCACCTGAATTTTGAAGTTGTCCCGTATTTTTGTTTTGAAAACTAACAACATATGTATCAGGAAACTTTACAGAAGGGCGACAAATATCAATTACAGTTCTTGTATATTTAGTATTATGCAAATATAACATGTGATTACCAAATATTCTACCAAATATTTATTTCTTGCAACATAAGGTCAGGTCAAGTCATGTAAATGACAAACAGACAAATCAAGTTTACACTAATCATTTTAATATATATTTTAAGGAACTACTTACAAATGTACTGCGAAGCTTGTTCCTCGACGAGTTCGATATCTCCCCTTCCAGGTACGTAATCAAGAAATTCGCAGTATGAATCGTAAAAGTTGGCGTGCGCACAACCTTCAGCGCTGCTGCATTGAGTAGCGCATTCCTCAACAGAACGGGCCTCATACACCAAAGTGACATTTAAATTCGCTTTAATTCCATTTACTATTTTAAAATATTTGCCATAGATTTCAATTGCACTGATTTGATAAATGAGGTTCAAACTTAAAACGATCCAGATATTCATAGTTGTTTGTATGTTAACTCAAAAATTAGATAACACTGACTTGTGTGCCTTTAATGTGCCTTTAGAATGATACTAGTTGATTAGCTTTTAAAATCCAGAATAAAATAGATGTCGCTTGAAAGCAGAGAGAGAGAGAGAGAGAGATTTCAATTGTTACTCATGGCATTAAGACGCATGGACAACCAATACTCTCTACCAGGCTCTCTATTGGCATAGAAGTTTATCTCAATTATTGGACTCGCTTCAAATACTTTTAAGATCTGAACAGAAATATTTCTAGCGGAACGCGTGTTTTGATTCTTTTCGTTTAAATATATTTAAGTTGTTACTATTAATAGTATATTTCAAGAACTTAATTCTTGTACTATAAATGTTATGAACATTATTTCTCCGAGAAACAATGATATATGGGGCTACATTGTGATAGTCCGGACCATATCCGGTCCTTGCTGACCCGCTATCAGCCCACACGAACGCTTCAATCGTCCGACCAAAACCGTCTCACCGAGACCCGTTTTAGGCTAAATTAGCTGGTTGTCGCAGCTTCAGTGTTGCTGCTGCACGGCTATGGAATAAGATCCAACTTGAAATCAGGAACTCAAAATCTATTATAGCTTTTCAAAACAGTTTTCAAAACTTATTTGTTTTATCAAGCATATATTTGTAGTACCTTAAACTGTGATAAAAAAATAAGTAAGTTCCTATTAAATTAAACTTTTAATTATTTTATATTACAATTTCATATATAGTCATGTCTACATTGCAGTATTATATTGGGACTACGTATAATTCATTTTTAGGCTGTCAAAACTTTATGATATCATAACATTTTGTAACGCTTTTATATTTCAACAAAAGCGCATTACAAGACAGCAATAACAAATAGATAAATAAAGCATGAAAGACAAACTATTCAAAACCTGGTGTCCGTTAAGCATAGTTTTAAACACGGTAATTAAAAACAAGTGCTCTTCATATTTCCAATATTAATACATGAAAGATCAATCTAGAGAAAGACTTCAATTTCTGTGTAAATGCATGGTTGCTGATAACCATATGCTTGGCTTGTAATTTATGCCGCTGATATGAAGTATTAGATCAATTTGACATGGTTGAAAAATAGCAATTAGGATACTAAAGAATAAACAGAAGATAAAACAAACATGCTCTTTTTATGTTTTGTTTTGGCACAACCAAAACATACATATACCATAAATGTTGCTGAAACATTAATTCTTTGTAAACTTATATGTAAAAGAGGATAAAAAATAAGCAAGGACTTTGTTATTTTAGCCCCCCTCCCAATGTTTGACACTAAATTTTCAGTGAATCGATTCAGCGCAGCTGGCACGAAACGGGTTTGAGCATTGTGCCTCCTAATCTAATTTACTCTGAGGGGTGAACCAATTTGGACCAGTTTGGATAGCACAAAAGTCACTATTTAAAAGTCATGTAATTATAGCATGTGTGTTGTGTTGGTGGGTTCTGTCGAAAGTACGAATGTGCATAGTTTTACACACGTACA
>LQRL01006109.1:10311-21987 GCA_001703475.1 Hydroides elegans
AATAGACATACGTAAGAGTGAACTTAAAAGTAGTTGTTTAAAAGTGATCAAAATGGCATATATTATGTTAAAATGAAATAAGTAATGAAGTTGTTATCCTTTTGTTTTGGATTATATACTTTATTACCACTATCAACGGATATTACTTGATGCTGGAGGTAAGTCATTTTTGAAGAACGTTTTGAAACATGGGGTGGATACTTGCTTAAAATTAGCATCAAAAGGGCCTGGGTGACGTCCGTTTTAATAATTATGTCATCCCGTATGTCACTCCACTCTAGGAATAAATGCAATTACGTCATAATTCCACAACAAACAATTACTATACGTTCTTGACTACCCTTAGTGTTGAACGGTTGAACGCTAGAACATCAAGTTTCTCCTTATTTTGCAGATATGTCACACAAATCAAATTGCTTTATAATGTGAAGCTTCTTATGTATCGATTAATTGTAAGTTTGAACGTTTGTACATCTTATATGTTCTACGGTTCTACGGTTCAACGTCGATGTCAATGTAATTTTAATTATGTTACTTTGTAATATTAATAATATAAACATTACTTTGTCAATAATAGAAACATCGGGGGTTTGTCTATCCTAATGCATATATAACATTAATATAAGTATGCTCATACATTTTATATAGATAGATCTACGTCGTAAAAATATTGTTTTCGGTGAATTTCGCAAAAGACACGGAAGCAAGTGAATCTTGTCGCAATGATCCTTACCTTTTTGCGTCATAAACTTTATATACAATAACGTCATTATCGCATAACAAACCATTAATTAATATTCTTGACTACCCTTAGCATTGAACGGTTGAACCCTAGAACGTCTACTTTTTCATATATATCATATCAATAAAATTGCTAGGAAAGTTTCTTAGATAGTCTTTTTTAGATATGTTATTTGAACGGTTGCACCTCCTCTTTTAAAAAATGTCAAAATATACCTCATACCTTTCTCTCAAGAATATAATAAAAGGTCACATATGTCGTTCAACTTTGAACCGTTGAACATTTGTGCAGCTCATTGAACATTTCAATTCCTTGGACACACCTCTTGAATTTGCTTTATAACTGATCAGAAATCCATGTGCTTCATTTGTGCCAAAAAAATCAAATCTAATTTTCTTATTAACAGTTCGATTTTCTCAATTCATAAAGTAGACGCCACGATATAAAAAGGATTGGCTCGATATATTTTCATAATAAAATCAATAAATAGCTTGATCATATCGCAACGTTTATAGATGTTTTTTTGTGGGAAAATTCCAACAAAGCTTGACATAAACATAGTATGAATGTTTTGATTGATCACGTGCTCGGCTGCACATCCTTTTTTAGTTTATCATAGTCCTAGTTGACACACTACCGGTCCTAACTCTATGGTGAAGAAGTCTTATTTCGCACCGATCACTTTTCCCTTCAGTTTCTTCTCACCCTTAAATATCCCAAATGAGCAGATGTCTCGGTGGATCAAGAAACTAGAGGAGTTAAACTATTCCGTCAAAGTACGTCCCGGTCCTAAACACGCTAATGCAGATGGGCTATCACGTTACGACTGGGGTGGTAAACGATGTCGCCACGCTAAAAGACGAGAAACCTAAAGAGTCCGTTCAGATAAACGCAGTAGGTTGTGACGCGATGTGGACAGATGAAGAGATGCGTGTCGCTCAGATACATGATCCCGACTGGGCTCCGATTATGCGTGGAAAAGTAGACTGTGATCAAAGGCCTACATGGGAGAACATCAGTATTGAAAGCCCCGCGACTAAAGCATACTGGGCGGGATGGGATCGTCTCTATCTTCGCAATAATCTTCTCTATAGGAAATAAGAGTCGGATGAGGGTGACCACTATCAGTTTCAGTTGGTGTTGCCAGTGAAATATCACAGCAAAGTACTTGCCAATTTACATGACTCCAATACTGTCGCTCACGTTGGACGTCAGCGTACACTCAGCGTACTACAATTCTTGTAGTGTGCGTCTACTTCAATAAGTAGACCTAGATGTGCACTATGCCTGATCAGACATCAGCATTGGTGGCTAAAGCGTTCGTACACAAAAGGGTGATAACATGCCGCTGCCCGCGGGAGTTACATTACGACTATTTTCATAAGTGAAATTTTCATCGATATGTGTGGATATTAACGATATTTTGAAACAGGTATGATTGGTAAAATGTATAAATATATGAGTGCATATTTTCATTTGGTGAGTAACTTTTATTTCGTACCCGCCAAAAGGCTCAAATTTCGAAAGTCATCAGTTCCGTGAGATGTGCAGGTTGCTGTATATTCGCAAGACGCGTACGACGCCGTACTTTACGAAGTCTGACTGCATGGTCGAGTGAAAGAACGCCGTCATGGAGATGATATTGAACGCCATCGGAAACCAAGAACAGACTGATTGGGATCTGGTTCTAGCATTCTGTATGATGGCGTACAACTCCACTGAACACGCGGCGACCGGAGAGTGCCCAAGTAAAGTACACCTCGAGCGCCTCTTAGACGTTCCATTAGATGTCATGACGTCTCCCCACAGCGATATGCAACCGGCGTTTGCTTCCAAATACATGCGCAAGATGGAGGGGCGCATCCAGCGGACATACATCACAGTGCGTGAATACATAGGGAAAACAGCCCAGCGTAATAAGCGTTACTACGACAGCCCCAAGCTAATGGACAGGTATGAGGGCCTTTTCGTCGCTATGGATAAAATATCGGCCCTAACGCGCCGCAAGAGCAAGAGACGCGCGATTACGAGGATACCGGACCTTAGGATCCTCGTCCGTCGCCCCTGATTCGACGCCCGCTCCGTGGAGGTCCCCGGACCCGCGTCCCCGACGCCGCTCAGTGCGACGCCGCCCGCTCGACGCCTGCCGAACCGGAGCCTGCCCGCCAACAGACGAAGGGAAGATATTAATGGGCATTCGCGCCTTTGTCTCGACCCCGGACTGCCGCGTCAAAGGGCGTTTTCCAGTTTGCGGCCCTGCTCGAGACAGGCCCACACTCTCAGTGACAGTGCGGGGAACGAGTTTCCGATGAACTTTTTCACCCACTAGTTCGCCCCGCCTTTGAAACGCCTTAGGACGCCGTCGTACAGTGCCGCCAGTCGGCGTGCCTGTGTTAGTTGTGTTAGGAGTTGTCCTACTATGGCCGGTTGTAGCCAGTCGGCCATAGTAGGGCCACGCCCGATAATTTTAGAATGTTTAATGTATTTTGATCGGTGGCAGTCAGTCGAATCGCCCCGCACCTGTTTGTTTTACCCCTTTACATATCTATTTCATTTTAGTTGTTTTAGTTTATTTGATGATCACTAGTATTATTCGCTCATGGCATCTCAGATACTTAAAGTCTATTTTATACACTGCTATATGCTTAAATATTATATTATAAAACCTGCAAAATTTCACTCTTTACCTCTAAATTGTTCAATAAACTGCATTTATTAACAGTATTTGTGATCGAGTTTTGTTGATAACTTTGTGTAATCTTGTATCATAACATGTGTCTTTACATGTTACCATATTCGACTCAAAATGTTTTTATATTACCTTTTCAGTGTTTTATATATAGTCTTTTGTAATTTCGTATGTTTGATATATTCTCAGGTGCCATTGAGTATTCATTTATTATTGTGTGATAACCGAATGGTTCTAAGTTGCCAAATTTACTACATTTCATTATACATATTTTCATCATTAAGTTTTTTACTGTATAGCATTATCTCTGTATTAATAAGATGGTCTAGATGTCATTCTTAGCCACTTTGATGTATACTGCATTTATATCTCGTGTCGCTATTGTGTTCACCTACGGGTCGGTAAACTCCATTTAGACTTTTATCTTTACTCTTATGTTTTGTTATTGTTTTGTACGTTAACACATAAAATATAAAACCGGTTCGCATACTTTCCGTTGCTGGGTAATGTTTATAGTGCTTTCACATGGGGTGGGTTCAACTCGGATGTGTTCTGGGGCTGGGTCTACTGCATAATGTTTTCATTAGGTCTTTCGTATTCATCATCTCTTTTCTTCTTCCTTCTATTAACTTGTCTCTGGGTGGAAAGATTTATCGTGTTTCAAACGGGATGGGTTAACTTATACTTGTTCAGGGGCTGGGTCTACTGTATAATGTGTTTACTAGGTCTTTCGTATTTATCTTCCCTTTTCTTTTTCCCTTTATTAACTTATCTCTGGGTGGGAAGTATTACAGTGTTATCACACGGGGTGGGTTAACAGGGTTCGACCTAAGGAAAAATTCATACTCGCCAAACTGGCGAGTGACTTCGATTACATACTCGTCAAACAGATTTTGTACTCGCCAAATTGGCGAGTAACATGATTTTGTACTCGCCAAATTCATATATCCATATATAAACAAATTAGGTATATTCGAGGTTTTGATGTCTCTTTGCAACTTGTTTTTCATAGAAACGCATACAAAGCTTCTATATAATATAAATCAGGGCCATATGTTGCAAAACTTTAACTCGAATTGTCTTTGGCTAAAGGGGCCTCTATTTGCCAGTATATATTATCTAATTTTAGGCAGACCTTTCATAGAAGTACCTATTTAAAAGTTGAAATAACATTACTGTGAGGTTTTTACAAAAATGCCATATTTTACGAAAATCTAAATTCTAAAACTTCAGTAGAAGTGTTGGCGATCAATATATTGTATATTTCAATTGTGAGCACCGAAGGCGCGAGCGTTGGAAATTCAAAACAAAATGAAATCATGCGTTAATCATAAAATCATAAAAGACTGTTGTCTACAAAAGGAGAGTGAGCGAAGCAGGGTGGAAAATTAAAATTAAATAGATTTGTCGAATGAATTATCCTGTCGGTTCACCTGTCGGTTTTCAAAGAATCTGACAAAATATGGCTTAAATCATATTCCCCTTTCATAGGTTTCAATAGCAAAAGCTATACAATAAGCGCCTTTGTTGGGTTTAACTTTATAAACGTTTAATCATTTGTCTATCATCACTGGAACTACTCGATGTATGGTCTAATTGTGCAATACTTTCTTGCATATTGAGCCAGTTTGTCAAAGTTAAAGAGAATGAAATATAGATACTGATGAAACGTCGCCATATTTATATTAAAATTGCGAGCGCCGAAGGCGCAAGTGAAATTTTCATCGATATGCGTGGATATTAACGATATTTTGAAACAGGTATGATTGGTAAAATGTATAAATATATGAGTGCATATTTTCATTTGGTGAGTAACTTTTATTTCGTACCCGCCAAAATTGTATAAAAAATGTCATACTCGCCATTTTGGCGAGTTACTTTTAGGTCGTACTGGCCAAATGAAAATTTTACTCGCCATAGCGAGTTGGCGATTGCTTATGTCGAACCCTGGACTAACTTATACTTGTTCAGTGGTTGGTCCATCGTATAATGTTGTCACTAGTGTAATTATCTTGTAGTTGATTAGAGTGCGTCCGAGGGTTGCGGTTTCATCGGGGAAGGGGGTGGGGTGTAATATGACGTGTATGAAGTTTTGCTGTTATGTTGTTGCAGGACTGTCGAAGCTTTCATTGAGCGCCATTTTGGTTCAAGTTTACAAATATTGCGATTTATTTGTGATTTCGTCACATTTCGGTAACTATTTGGTATTCGGATGCTGTAAGTTGACAGATTCGAGTACCGTTGTTATTTAAAAAACGCGTTTTTGATAATTACAAGCCGGACATTTTGAAGCGGATCCGAGTGTCGTCAGCCGTTTTGTAGGGTCCTGAGCTGTAGGTTCGCCTGGTATTGACAATTCTAAAGGGTAACCCACGATCTCATTTGTAAATTCTAGGACGAAAATATGAGTTAATGAAGCATGCTAAAAATACAACGCTATATAAAGTGAATAATGTAGTGTATTCATCTGATGACTATGATTATGCAGCATTCAAGCTACTTCGATATTTGGCACTTTGACACTATTAGCAACAGTCATCATATGTATGTGGAAACGGTCAACACAAAATTGTAAATATGTCATCTTTGTTTTGAAGCTTTAGTTGGCTAGTTTGAAATAATGATATTTTGTAGTTATCTAATTACAGCTTCCAAAATCATCACGCGGCATGAGAAGTTTTGTTTCATTGTTTCCTTTCACGAACCGGTAAAAATAGTCGCATTCTCTGTGTCTATGCCTTTAGTTACTGCATTGAGCTATGCCGCTATACAGTGCAGTGTATTTCAATGTGTGTTCACGTGTTTTCAAAACAATTAACTAAATAGAAAAATAATCAATTGTCAAGTAAATTATAAACACTTATATATATTCATGCTGATTCCGACTTTATTGATCAATTCATTACGTGTTCAAAATCAAAACCTCTTCTTTGCTCCATATAAAAATGCTACATATTCATTGTTTGCGCGTGATCTCATTCGATGATGCCCTGTATCTACGAATATTAATCATACTTTAAACAATACTGCGTATTAAATGAATTCAAGCGTTATAATTTCGGAACAATAAAATCACGCATGCACATTGACAAAGTGTATTTTTATTTAAGTTAAATTAACGTTTTTATCTGAAACAAAAGAAATATGGTTCGACTAATTTTAGATTTATTCTACTTTATATATAAGAGCAACGGAAATTAATAAAATGCAGGAATACTACCCAAAGATTTTTAACTAAAATGTTTATTGACCAGAGGGATGACAATAAGAAATAATCATTATTAGTTATTTAATATTTTATTTTATTTATTTTTTTATTTAGCGATTCTTATATAGCGCATGTGTCATGTACATGTTCTTTGCGGGAGAACATAATGAAAATTTGGCAGTTGAATGAATTTTAAAGGAGCAGCTATTTATGCACACAGTGTGGTGCTCTTCATTTAATAGTCTATTCATCTTATCATTATGATTATCTAGTATTTAAAGGGGGTTTGAATCGATATTTGGCAAATGGTCACTATGATCAGCAATCTTATTAGAAACTGTCATCACAAACTTTGAAAAGCTCATAATTATATATGTATATTTCTATAATTTGAAGTATTCAAAATTTAATTAAAAACCATTATTCCATGAAACAATATAAATATGATGATTATGATGTCGTGTGATCGATCGACATACTTATAAACAATGATATTAGAATAGGCCATCACATATATGTAAACGGTTATGTTAAACTTGATTTCGGTCATAATCAATTTCGAATGTCTAACAAGCTATATTTAATCTTTTCTTTTTGGAATTATAAATAGTATCTGAATTGCTTATTATATTTTTGACACATTATATATTTGACACTGTGACATATTTTCTACGGTCATTATTAATTTTAAACTTAGATATAAAGAATCTTATAAACTAATGAGTATATGAGATTATGTATGATTAAGTGTAAAGCATTCATTTATACACTTGTTTGTTTCAATTTATATTACAAATAAAAAATGTTATCATAATTGATAATTATGTCTAATATAAATTATATATTTCTTATAAAATTCGGCTTAAAGTTAGTTCACACAGTTTATTTATGATTTGTGTTGAATATAGATTAAAAAGTGTGACCGATTTAGATATATTTAGATCTTTCACAGTAACATAAACGTATATCATTTCTTTGGGTATAATGAAAAATGGGATATTTTTTAAGTTACCCAAGATTAGATTTAAAAAATAGAAATATAGAAACATTGAATTAAAATAGGAATACTAAAAAAAGAGAGCTCTAGGTGGGTAATGAGCGCGAGGAATAGAATGTTGGGGGGTTTTTGCCCTTAACGATGGCCTTTTTACATTAAAACACGTTTAAAATAGTGATATGTCGATTTTGAACTAGAAAAGGTGATCACTTTCTCACTAATAAGATAAATCTTGATTAAGTTGATGCTGATATTAATGATAATATTAAAAGTAGTTAATTAAATGAAATTGAAATAAAAACATAACATTAGTCATTTAATAATCCATGCATATTTTTTCAAATATTTTGTAGGATATATATGTCTATTTGGTGCTAATATTAATAAAATCAGGTCAGGTCACTTAGAAATAGGAGGATACAATTACGAATTTCGCATTTTTTTCCTCAAAAACAAGACGGTTACATATATTCTAATCTGAAAGTTGTTTTTTTTCAGCGATATATATTTGTTTGGCGGATGTTGGTGCGGATACTGCCAGGACGAAATATGCTATAAGGAACTATTTTTTTCTTCTCAGGCCTGATATGCAGAACCGACCAAAATCGACTTTTTTATATATAATTCAATGTTTCTCCGCATATAGAAAAGAAAGATATTTTTGTACCAAATAATAACAAAAACCTAGGATGAATTCAACACAAATATATGTGTGGAAATAATGCTTCACAACGAAAATTCGGTACAGCTATCAACAATATGTCGACTTAAATGTATTGTTTCTTAAATTCAATTGATTTCGGCTTTAAATTATTCATGTAAATTTCAATAGCCATTTCTAAAACTTTCGTGGATAAACGTATTTGCTAAATCTCTGTTGAGAGCTGAAAGAAGAAAAATGAGTTTCATATTAAATAACAGCCTCCTTGGAGATAACAAAAGTAGGCTATTCGAATCTGCCATAAATCAATATTAGAAATAATGTATTCTCAGTTCCGACTTTTAGTCAACCAGCTTAGATGGGTCGATTTTGTTTATTTTATTATGTGCACAATGCCCAATACACAACAAACATATTTTAATCCAATGGAACTATTCTGCCCAACCTCTCTATTAGCCCAAAGTATCTTAATGCTCTCTATATAATGAATGGGTGTCCAATCCTTATATGTGTGTAAAATCGCTGTAGTAAGCAGAATTTCGCTGCAAACTCTGGGTTAAATATTCTAATGAGCTGGCATTTCGCGTATGTAAAAATATATTTTGAACAGGACAGTCTTTCCAAAGTCCTTTATTTTCAACTTGACACGGTGATTTTTGCATCTACTCCTTTTGCAATCCTCGAGCTTTCATTGCATTAGATCCCGGTATCGACCAGGCATTTTTTCTTTTAAAAATATATTTGTTAAGGATTTGAAAAAAAATGATTGTTTGAAAAATTAAATGATGGACAATGGACAATGTGTGACATTTTCAAACCGAAATAAAATAGATATATTAATCATGTGCGCCTTGACAAGAATCCAATGGTCATCTCACAGTACACTATTTACATGTATCTGCACATGCAGGGGCATGAATGGTAAATGATAAAATTACCATTTAAATACATGATTAATCAGTATAGACATAGAATCTACCTAAAGGTGGCAAATAAGAATATTGTAAATTTTCCATTCATTTTAATTACATAGAAAATGAGATTTATTAAGGCCGTGGTTAAATCGAAGTTTTAAAACGGAGCCTATTTTCGATGTATAACTTATGGGAAAATCAAAACGCAAGCTTAGTTTTGGCACGGAACGTCCAGTTTGGGTCCCCCGAGAAATACATTTACAGGCACAAAAAAGGTTCCGTTTGAAAACAAAAATTTTACCACGGCCTTAGGAGCTAGCTTTTAAATCCACCAGTCTTGAAAAGAGTAGGTCATTTTTGCATTTCATAATGTGCATTCTTCGGAAAATAATTAAGAACAAATATAAGGATACAATGTGTAGACACATAGGATGAAACAACCATTTTTCAATGGCTGTTTCCTTTTGGAAACAACCACTTTTTGGCGCATTCAAATGGAAACAATTAGGAAACAGCCATTCAGTTGGTTCCCAAACTTGATGCACTTGATTTTATGATACAACATATTCAAGTGTGACGTTTATAATTATTTCATAACATTAACGTTTTTTTAACCATTTGAAAACAAAGGTTTGGTTCTATTGTGAACAATTATCCAGTTTTCAATTGGTTTGTATCAATATTTGATTTCGAATGAGCAGTTATTCATTTATGGATAAAAAAGTATTATAATCAGAATACGTGGGCATTTTTTACGCTTATGCAAAAGGGTTTTCATACGGTAGTTTCATCGTTGTTTCCACGTCAAAAAAGGAAAATCGTGGAAACAACCATTGTTTCATCCTACGTATCTAAACCTTAGGTAATGTTAAAATGTCTGAATTTACGCTATTTCAACCATGCATGATCTAGGGCGGATATAGTAAGGAAGTAATCTGTGAATGGAGTGATTTAGCGAGGACGATATCTTCATATTAAATTTCGGTCTACTTCTCGTGTTTCGAGCATGTATCTTGGCACCCGATGTCAAACAAACATTTGTCTAGTTTTTGCAAAAATATGAGCCTCCTAAAAGTTGAAAAATAACATAATTTACTTTGTGGTGCAAATAAATTGGTCGGGGTTTTTCGAACACGAAGTCGACTTACAGGGGCATACAACTAACCCAAAATGTATGCTAGTCCATAACTTCAAAAATAATCCTAAACTTATAAATGAAAATGGTGATTTGATTAATATATGTCCCATTTATTTGGTCATATTTTACTAGCTTACAATGATATGCATTATTTGTACTTAATCATCTGTTCCTACACATTTCTAGCTAACGCAATCGGTGTAGATATGATATTCTTACGTCATTTCGGTGGATTTCGGTGGGCTCTCCAATATTAATTACAACGGCATATCTCGGCTGATTGCTCTAGATAAAACTCAAACAAGTTCCCACCAATTTTAAGTTGAAAATTGATTAATGATCCCATGCTTTCCTATTTATACCCGTCATATCGTTTATTCGGTTGTTTGGTTGTTCTTTTATTCGGATGTTTGGTCATGCGTATCGAATTTTTCGTTTATTCGTGTTCATTTATTCGTTTATTGGTATCAGCTGTCCAATAAAGGTGTAGACACATATGAGGAAACAACGCTTGTTTCCATATTGTTTTCTTTTTGACGTGACACTGCGATGAAACAACGAGGAAACAACGTGGAAAAAATGATGAAACAAGACGGAAACAACGAGGAAACAAGCGTTTGTGTAAACGCGATGTTTTAAACGGATAATTACCTAAAATTGTGGATATTATTAATGTATAATTGTTCATTATCCATCAGTCGAAATATCGAAATTTCATAATAAACTATAACAATTTAACCAAACAAATATTTTGCATTCTTCTACAATAATTTTGTGATGCAATTATCATAAACATACGCTTTTAAAATGTAATGACATTTTCGCAATTCAGCGGTTTCAGTGATCACCCGAATGCTTATTTCATCGTTGTTTCCTCATTGTTTCATCGTTGTTTCCTTTTTACGTAACGCGAAAATGTGGTTGTTTCCAAAAGGAAAACAAGCGTTGTTTCCTCATATGTGTTTCTACCTGTAGGAGTGGTTTCACCATACATGCACGTAAGCTATATCAATCAGAGTAACATTCATTCTAAAAAAAAATATTGAATAATGACTATCATTTTTTAGCCCCCAACCGGGGCCTAGGGGCCCGGAGGGGGCTATTAATACGGGTTGATTTTTTAGACCCAAAAAGTGACCCAAAAAAAATTCGTCAAGGCCTAGCACTATAACGGTAATATGTAGCTATAAACATCAGTTGGCAGGAATGTGTGAAATGTTATAAGGTAGATGCCCGACCTTTTATTTTTTTATTCAATAAATGATAAATAAGGATTTTGGCTTTTAAGTTCAAAATTTGTTACTTTTTTTGGGGGGGGGGGGGTTGG
>LQRL01006109.1:40923-52969 GCA_001703475.1 Hydroides elegans
TTAGATGGATTATTCTTCACGATATTGTCTGCAGATACATATACATGTATTAGCTAACTCTAATATTTTTCGTTAGGCCTAGTCGGTACCACGTTGTCATTTTTCTCATATGGATCGCCTTGATAATATCTCACACATTACAATATCTCAAACATTACAATTCATATGAGATATGAACAGTGTACTTGTAGGTTTTCACATTGATAATTGAGTTCAAGTCCCTTTGCGATCTCATACGATTTGATATACTGGGGTACATGTATATTATTGACAAGTGAATAATAGCGATTACACTGACCCTAGAAAAATAATTAAGAAATACATACACGATTTCATGCAAAAAGATGAACATGTATACATTTTGCAATTTCAAGAGAAATAGCTCTTAAACATGTGGCATTGCCGCGTGTTGTATTTCAGATGTCATGTACACAAATGAAAGGAAGTTGTAAAACCGGAAAAAAACATGCACAAAAATGATAGATGCTAATAGGATATATAACAATATACATATAATTGAAACAATGACATATCACAAAAACATATAATCAATTCAATTCAGTCACATTCCCAACTTAACTGCTCATAATGGAAGATGCTAGAAAAGTAGTGGATAAAAGTTACGCATGGCTCGTATTAATCATGGTGATTATTTACAACATGATCGAAGCCATGTTGTTCTTTTCCTCGACCATATACATGGTGGAGTGGGATAACACTTTCGATGTGACGAAAGCGCAACTGGGTATGGCTGGTGCCTTGATGAACGGATTCACGTGTTTTTCAGGTAGAATTCAAGATTTCTAATTTGGTTAAGTCTTAATGCCCTCGCTTCAAACGAAATGATACGAAACCGAATTGCTTAATAAAAACATGTTCTTAATTTTTCAATAAAAGTACGCACACTTTTGTGGCGACCATTAAGGTCAAACGGTAAAAAGATTGACGTAAGTTTATAACATGAAAAATTCTATTCAAATTGGCTGGCACAACACACTATGCCAATGTATAAACCATGTCCCTCATATCGAAATGAGCTGGTAAAAAAAGGTTAGTGCTCTTTTGGAACATACGCATTTTAAGTACATGTACGTTTTTGTAAATATTGAATAGATGAATCTGAAGAGATAGTGAATTCGTATTTTAAGGAATATTTGTTGGGCCACTGATTTCGCGAATGGGATGTCGCCCAGCTTCTTTTATTGGAGTCCTTATAACCGCGACTGGCTTTCTTCTCAGCGTCCCAGCTCCCTCGATTGAGTGGCTCTATGTTACATACGGAGTCATAGCTGGTATGTATCAAACTTATTTGTCATCAGTTTGTTTATTAAATGGTAACATGATGGAATGATCATATATATTTATATAATTACATGCACAAATAGTTTTATGTTATCGGCTGCCAAAGGATTATCTTAAGGTTCCTTCAAAATTTTAGATTCACATACCGGGGGATAGATGGAAAATGATAAAATAAAAGATATATAATGAAATCGTTCATCTTTCCGTATTGCAGGAATCGGTGGCTCATTTATCAGTATGCCCGCGAATATTTGTGTTCAGTATTACTTTATAAAACGGCGGCCATTTGCCATTGGATTAGCCGGAGTTGGTACAAGCTTGGGGATTCTGGTGGGTCTATCCGCGATTCAATTTCTTATCAATTTTTATGGATGGCGCGGCGCATTTATTATCAATACAGGTAATCTCATAATGAATAAATTTACACATTAGGTCTATATGTCTGTTATCAATATAATATCGCAGAACGTAGACGTATAAAACGTAAATAAAGCGTGATTATTGATTTGCATGATATCTACACAATTAAAAATATATATGTACATGTATTTTTTTTTAAACAGGAATTGTTCTTCAGATGCTTGTTCTCGCGTCATTTTTCAGGCCAATCAATACAAAGGTTTTAGAATCTATGGAAATGGAAGAAAAGGAAAAACAAGCACAGATTCCAATAGAGTCTAAAAACCGCCAAACCACTCACGCCTCATCTGATATTTCTGAGACCGAAATAAGTATCCATAAACATTTAGAAACATCCCAAAGTAAGGACAATTTGCCAAAAACTAACGGAGATATTTCTTCTACCAAGACGTCAACCAGGAATCGATTATTGCATATCATAACAAACATATGGGATTTTCATATATTACTCAATAAAGGCTTCCTGATTTACGTATTCAGCATCACTTTAGGAGAATATGCCATTGTGACAATGTACAAATTCACCCCGCTAAGAGCAGTGGCCGAAGGCGTTAGCACTCAAGACGCTTCGTTCCTACCATCTTGCACCGCCATTTTTTCAGCATCATTTAGGTTCATAGGAAGTATTGTTGCAAATCAGAAATGTGTGAATCGGTACATCATGTGTGGAGTTGCCATGATGGGACAGGGTATTGTGATTTTCGCGTCCAGTTTGGCATATGATTTTATCTCGTATGCAGTTTTTGCGGGAATGTTTGGCATGTTTCTAGGTAAGATATTATATGTAACAAAATATGTCTTTCCATGTGAAATATTATATATATGTGTCAAATATTTTGTATAAATAAAATTCGCAAGATGAGCCTTCATTTATGCAAGTACATTATTTGCATCAAAACAATTGCTGTACTCCAAATACTCAACATTAGAATTCATGTTTTTCCAGATTGATGGCAAAGGCATAATCTAGAATCTTGTTTTAGGATTAGAAGTCTGTGTGACACCTATAATATTAACTGACATTGTCGGCATTTCTAAGCTGGCTCAAGCTAATGCCTTCTTGTATCTGTCATTGGGAGTAGCCTTGTTTACATCACAGCCACTCGCAGGTATTATAAACCTTTATAAATCAATTAACGGCATCTAAGAAAATTTTCTATTGTATTATGGTAATTTTAGAGATTTAAGGAAAACCACAACAATCGAGCAAAGATTACGGTACTATAGAGATGAGCTACCATAAGGTCCATACGACCCGCGATCATTTATTGATAATCTGGTGTTCGATTTATAATTAGAATTCTATTGATTCCTATTATGATTAATTTGAGATCTTAAAGAGGAAATACGCTTCATATTATTTATAGAAATTTAGAAACTGAGATTTTTAAAAATATTTATGAAAAGCATTTTTCTGCATAATCATAAGACTTGACACCTTTGTTTTTGTTCCTTTCCATAGGACTCATGATAGACTTAAGTGGCAGCTACAATACGCCGTTTTACTTCTTCGGTCTCTCGGTTTGCTTACCGGCCATGTTGTTTATATGTATGCCCTTTATTCTCAAGAAAGACAAGCAAAGGGACAATGAAAAGCAGCATCAATTAGACATTGAGTCCTTAAAAAAATAAATCGAAATTGAATACATTCACGGACAGTCAGTCGACTATAAATTCAATGAGGTCCCTCGGTCGGGCATGAATGTGATAAATTTTAATAATATGCTTTTAAAATGCCTATTACGAGTTTTATTAGAAATAATGAACATTTGACGATTGTCATCAATATTATACAACTACGATTATATTATATTATAATAAAATAAAATCTAATGTCATAATGATTTTTATGTTATATTGGATACCAATGAGCATATTTGGCGCATTCAATAATGCATGCTGATGCTCTTCATAAGAACAAATACTAAAGAAATATCCTTTTATAATGATTTTATTACATTTCACCAATATTTGAACCCTATTAACTGATTCAATCTACCAAAAGTAAATGTTTTGTATAATCTATATTAACTCTTGAATATATCACCGACAGATCGCAATTATATCACAGATGCTGTAAATAATTTATCACATAGCTTTGATTGACGCGCACAAAACGAACCGCGTATTTAATTTCTTAAGCGAACAAAGTCAGATTATGTCGCTGATACACTGCTATATTTTTCGAGCAGCTTAAGTGTAGACTGTTCTACTTCCTCCCAGCGATTTTTGTCAACATTTGTGTACGTTTTCAAGTTCTCCGTATACTGTTGAAAGCTCTTCAAAAGCCTGCAATATGAACGAAAACAAATTCTACTTACTAGTATGAATTAATATGTTTTTGTAAATGATTGAGACATTTTTTTCATAATAAGTCATTAAAAGGTGATCGTTTTTAATACAAGCGTTATAAGTAGTTCATGAAGGATGCAAACATGTGTTTCTAAAACACAGGAGCAATAAAAACATCTAGAAATATGCTCGTTTTGTTCGATATATTGTAGCTTTCATAAAATTGTATTTCTCATGAATGAACTAACATTGATTGTATAGAACAAAGAGTGGCAAAGGTGTAAACAAACATACTTTATATCCTTCAATTGCTGTGCAGTATTCCAAGTCGACGGATCAGCCATTTTGAGAAGAAACGCCAAATTCAAAGTGAGAATAAGGCGAAGTCCGGTCGATAAACAGGGTATGCTAGAAATATAGACAATTAATCATGTTAATAAAAGAGTGGCATAGTTCGTAGTCAACAATAATTTAGGTTTTGAGTTTCTTTTTTTTTTGATTTTTCCAAAATCAAAAAATAATATCAATAACTGAAGAAGCAAATCAAATGTCATTTACTGATTGTGACTGTCAAGCTAGATTATTTTGAGACGGTAAAGTAATGTACTCGAAATTGATAGTTAGAATAAAATTAGACTCAAGAGCTATCCGGATAAATAAAGGTAAAAAAAAACAGTGACAAAACAGAGCTGCGGGAGCGATTTCAACTAATTCAAAATTCGAGTAACTCTAATTAACCAGTGTTTAATGTCCTTACGTATTGAGCATGCGTTGATATGTGTTTCGCTGTCGGGATCGCAATTTCTTCTCCACCCACTGGTCGTATCGCAAGGCGCAGGATCCCGTGACTTGTGAGCTAATCTCACGCATTTGTGCCAGTATTCTCCGCAATAAGCCTGTCAAAGTAATAACATAAATGCCTTGAGTTTTAAATCACTCGATTTTAGCATATTTTAATAATTTTACCTAGAAAGATAATTATTTATTAAACAAATATATTCTGCTAACCAAATTTTAACGTCGATTAATGCGATATGGAATTAAATATTAATATTAATTATTAAAAGGCTTATGTTTGTATTCTTTGAATCTAAGGCGTGTCGGTCTATCGTATAACTGAACCCATCATTCGAGTAGTCATTGTTCATCATTTCAAAATTCTGTATGATCTCGAAATTGTTAATTTCTTACCAACTATTTCCTCTTCTTTGTTTCTTTCGGTATTCGAAGCGGCCTCGCAACTCTGATTATCACTGTCTGAACCAAATTTCCCTTCAGTTTTGTATCGATAAAGCGTTTGAAGCTCTAAAGATATGGCTGATGAGAAATCGTCTATCGGTGAAAATGGATATAGGAATCTGCAATGAACAATCATCTTATCAAATAGATACGAAAGAAAAATTAACTAGACAAAACTTTAAAAATTAACGCTTATAAATATATCATTTTAAAATAATTTGGATTTTTTCCAGGCCATTCTTATTCGATATTAACATACTGTATCTAAACATAACTAAATATTAATAATCTCTTTTTTTCACATTTATTAAGAAAAACGTACGCGGTTAGGTTCTCTTCCGTCATTTGTCTGGATATATTGCACATGAATGACTTTGCACTTATCACAGCTAAATCAGTTTCTTCACTTTGGTAAAGTCCGCTACCTAAATCCCACGCTTGGCTTATCTCCATATCCGTCATTGACGGTCGTGGTATATCCCTCCATTCGAACAATAACCGTGTCGTCTCTTTAAGTTCGCTTCGTAATAAGGCAACTGGATGAAACACTGATCGGTACTGACCGGCCAACGCTGACACACTCTCCAAGTATTCATTCGATTTGATTAGTGATTTATCTGGAAGAAACAAGCAACAAAAGGCTATAGCGACACTAAGCACATGGTTCGCCATAAGACGCCACTGTTTCTGAAGCCTTTCATATGCTTCCAAATCCTCATCCTCATCTACCGTCCACAACAACGCACACTCGCCATGACTCATGCGATCCCGCACACGTGGTCCTTCCGGATACATCAACAAATCAAACAACATGGTCACGTGACTATCTCCTACATAACCGCGCAGTTTATTGAGCGTGGCGCCATCCTCCATTGTGTGGTCTAAGATTTCGTCGAATGTGGTGAAGAGCACATTGTTTTCTGCGGTCAGCACGCGCTCGGGGCAACGGTTTACTGCGGCGAACACGCGGCGAAGAGCGTGCTCTAGTTGGGGCAGGAGGAGCTGGGTGCATTCGTCGTATCTGGAAATATATGTACAAGGTATATAATAGATGGTTGTGAGAAGCCATTTGTTAAATGGTCACTTGTTAAATGGTCACATTTGGAGACGAATGATTTTGTGAGGAGCTTTGACGTTAAGATACATGCATGACATCAAATGTCCTTTAAATCTTGATTGTTGATTCAAATAAACGATTGATGAGCCATACAGCCTAAAATCAGCATCGGTATAAAAGGAAAACATTTACACGAGATTTATGATTGTTCTGTACATGTAGAAGATTGTAAGGTCAGGGGTAGAGGAGATGTCTTTCTCTGATATACATTCGCTCTAATTGAAGTTTCCCTGGCTTCTCATTAACACACCTGCTTTTCGAGTAGAGGTATACTGCTCGCTGCCAGAACGGAAACATGGGTCTCAAAACGAAGGAGCTCTCACGAAACAAGTTTATCACAGCCGATTGACTAGATGTCTCAAGATCTAGAAACAAACATAACAAAGGAAGAACTTATCAAATATAATGAAATGAGTATTTTGTGAAAAATTTAAGAATACTGGTTATTTTGGTCTGAAAAAAAAGTACATTTATATGAATATTCTTTTTGGCCTTTAGGTTAAAACTGTCCTCAATGCAGAATTATGTAATTTCTTTAAATACATGGAAAAACATATAAAAGCAAACAAGATAGATCTGTTTGAGATAGCTACCCAAATGTGAGAAAGGCAGTTGATGCGCATGCGTGAAGCTGAGTAGAGGTCGATGTTGGATGTCTTCCGGTGCAATGCCTTTCTCGTTTAACACGTGGCCGAGAGTTATAATGAGGTGCAACATAAACAGCGCAAACCTTAAAGATAATAATTACCGGGTGCATAATTTAGAAACTAGATACATATGTATTAATTCATAGTTGTTTAGACGTGAAGAGAGAAATGTTTAAGCATAAGTATGTACGTTTAAATGCACAATAAGGAATGCATAAACACTAAATAACTTATACATGTATGTGAGTGAAATCTAAAAATATAGGTTATATTAAAAATGAATGCCTGTGAGTATATACTTAACTCTTGAGATGTATAAAGACGTTTATTTGTTTATTAAAACTAGAAATCAAAACAAAATGATGAATTTACATTGATTATCTGTGCTGACCCATAGATAGAGTCGTCATAACACCTTGTCATACCTAAAATGTATTTATACATTTATAGATAAAGAAATACCTTGGCGTCATTTCTCCAGGTTGAGGAAAGCCATGCCATGTCACATTGCGAAGATTGAGAGAAATAGGCGGGCCCATAACGATACGTAAAAGTTGAATCTGAAATCGAAACTTAGTACTCATTGTTCGTGGATCTTAACACATTTTTTTTAAATAGCCATTTGTTGTTATCCTATACATTTTGCTCTGATTAGTTGTGCGTTTCCTTTGATGCAAACAGGGTTCTATGTTCAATGTTTATCAGTTTCGAAATTCTATAAATATATATGTATTTTTATTTTATTCATACATGAACTTATCTTTTTACTAGATACAATTTGTAATTTCTATTGATTTTCAATTTTCTTACGACTGTTTCGCCAAATATCTCCTTGAGTTGCGGTGTGACAAGCAAATCTTTTAACATCGAAGGACATTGTCGGCCTTTTATCAAGAAAACCTAAATGTATAAGAAACAATACAGTCTGTTGCTTCAATTAACCTGTTCAGGTAATCACACATTCATTATTTGAAAATAAACAACAAAGACTTTCATAGTTGATAGAATGTTATGTTGCAACTATGGTTAATTAAATTTCAAACATTTTCATTCGTTAAAAATATTTCTTTATAAAAATCATGGTGCATGGTTCTTGTAATATTAATTAATAAAATATCAAAACAAGTGATCGATAGTATTATGAGGTTGATTTTAAACAAGTTTTCTCGCTCAATAAAATTATGATTTTTTTTTCTTTTTTTGAAATACAAAACCATGTGATATTTCAAACAGCACGTACATCTCCAAGCGATCTCTCTAAAATTGAAGTGCTGAGCAAAAGCGACTCTACTGATCTGGTAGAATTGGTAGGAGCACCCTCGTCTGTTTTTATCAGCTCAAAGCAATGCTGGAGGGCCTAAAGAAGATACAGTTATACCATGATTTAAAGACAAGACTGCTTGTTTAAAAATCATTTCTTGATTTTACTTATCTAATCACGGTTATATATCTTACCTACATTATTTATGTTTAATAAGTTTTTATTACTAATGCTGACAATTGTACGTGAAGATTGGAAATGACACGTTGCTACCATCGTATTTAGACGTAGGCATGCTAAGGAACAATTAGAGCACCCACAACAACGATATCAAAATCATGTAAACCTTTGGTATACTTGTCCATTTGAGGCATGAGCTGTAGTTTGCGTGAAATTCCTCCGGTGTAAACTCTATGAAGTGCATAAAGGATGCTCGTAAAACCGGCGATAGGGACCTTGCACACTCAACAAAATATTCATAGCTGTCACCTTTGAAATCTACAACATGATCAAACCAATGTTTAGAAACAAGTAAAATTAACAGTTTTTTTTTAAATCATAAAACGATATTCCAATACAAATGTTATGGATCTAATGTTTAGGCTATATGTGCCCTGCTTAACAAATGATAGTCAAACAAAATGATTGACCCAGTAGTTTAAATTGACCGAAACTTGTTAGAGATTCTACCTGCAGCCCTCTGTTCAAACGATCTCGCTCGTACGTACAAACGTTTCTGAAATCCATACTTTGGATAGTCTCGCCGTAGTTGCCACATCTAGTTTACCGAATCGAGTCTTAAACTAGAAGTGGACCCGCAAAGATTGTCCTAATTTCACGAAATATTGTGGGGTTCTGATTCACAACTTTCTTATTTATAAATGAATATTAACTATACTTTTACACAATCTAGATGGATCATTTAACTATGGATTTCATTACATTTTAAGCTGAAATGTGGATTTGAATTGCTCAATATTCGACTTTCAAAAATCGTGCTCTTCGTACAGAGCGCCCGAAATTCTTGTCCTACTTGGCTTATTTGATAAATATTCATCCCATATTGACTCAATTTAAGCAGTATCGGTCAGTATAAATTTATATATTTTTCGTTCAACGTATTTACAAATTGTCTTTAACAAAACGACGCATTCATTTTAAAATAGTATGTGCATATTTTAATATAAAGCATTAACAATCATATCCTTTTCAAATTATATCATTCACATAAATTCTAACAATGTTTGAGAAGAAGCAAAAATCACAATGAGCACATCGCTTCAACATGCACAATATTGGGACCCAATAAAAGACAAATTCCTATACACGCCTTATAGTCTATGGTTATAGAGTGTCACATAATAATCAATACCTGTGTCCGTTTTATGGGTGTCTGGATACTTCGAGACTCTACCATCTCGAGACTCTACCATTTCGTGCCGATTGGTCACTTCGAGACTATCTATTTTGGATACTTCGAGACTATGCTCTGGATACCTCGAGACTATTGGTCACTTCGAGACTTTTCATATTTTGGATACTTCGAGACTATCCCCTGGACAATTCGAGACTATTTACAAAAATAGCTCTCTAATATATTATGAAACATAATCGACGTTAACAAATATTATGTATTTAACATACTGTGAAACGTATTTAACATATAACATTAAATTATCATTTAAAAAAAAAGACCTTTTGACATAAATAATGTTTGGGCCAAAGAAATTGCAAACGGAATCACATTTAACCATTTTTCAATGTATTATTATTCAGCATGGAAGCGAATATGTCAAATCAAACAATATAAATTCTATCATTGTCACTCACGGTCGCACCATAAATCTATATTCCAATCAATGCCTTCAAGTCTCTCTGGCAGGAGAGGTCAAGTACATGTAATTGCAATTACGTGTGACAAAGATAAACAGTTGTTACTACACGAGTACCATCAGTAAACATAACCGTGTCAGGGGATCAACGATTAATGACATTTTTTAAACTAACGCGTCATTAAAGGCTCAAATATATTCAAATTATTTTAATTGGCCATATCTAGTCAAGATAGATTCGATTGTGGTTATCTGTCAGCAAGTGGTTTCTTGATAATGTATATGGTACATTATATTTATAATAAATTATTTGTTCATCTATGAAAAATATAAGCATACATATATTTCATATAATTGTTCCTTCTATAGTTATACTTACTGCAAATCAACGTTCAAACTTCGTTTCAATTAATCAAAACACGAATACGAATCATTTAAATATTCATTCACTGCTCATAATATCATATATTTGCTATAAAAAAAACTATTTTTTAGAATAGGACAAGAATTTCGGGCGCTCTGTACAAAGAGTACGGTTTTTGGAAGTCGAATATCTAGCAATTCAAATGAGCATTTGAGTTTGAAAAGTAAAGAAATCCATAGTTAAATGATCCATCTATATTGTGTAAAAGTATAGTCAATATTCAATGATAAATAAGAAAGTTTTGAATCAGAACCAAAAAATATTTCGTGAAATTAGGACAATCTTTGCAGGTCCACGTCTATCACAAAACCCCCATGGACATTTCCACTAACTATACGATATCTCTGTGACTTGTCGTTTGAAAGTTATGGGCATGTACAGGTGCATAGTTTTCTATTACTCTCCGTTCCTGTTCATAAAACGGGCGATGAGAAATGGAGAGACAGATCTCTTATTTCTATAGGGCTCTAAATAGATAAGTCAGAATATTGTTGAGACTTTATACCGCTCATTTGAAAAGAGGCATGAGACGAAGGATAAAATGTATGTACTTGTCATGAAATAATGTATTATTCGTGGATCGCTTTACCTGGCAAGCAACTTCGTATAAGTGGCAAATCCAAGGAGCCCTCGCTGGAGACAAATGCAGGAGACTCGTTGCATTCAATCACTGATGCATCGCACAAAATATGGTGAACCTTGCGATAGACATTTTAATTCATTTATCGCATACTCAAGTATATGAAATAAATAATTTGTATAGATACATCTAGTAATGAACATGTAATTGCATATAATATTTCTTTTATTTTTTTATTTTTCAAATTGAACTAGATAAATGATGTGCTCCTAAAAAAGCACAATTATCTGCAATCTTTTTTGATATCATATATTTGAATATTATGTTTGTCAAAATTATTTTTTTTTTTTGCTCGATAACTAATGGAATAAGATCCCACTTAATGTTAAATATTTGATATGATCTAGAAAAAGGTCAATATGTTGGCAGAATATACATAGCTACTTTGTTATAGCTTTATAAGATAGTTGAGTCGCATTATAGATTTCATATATAATTAAAACATAAAGCAGAGAGCTAATAAAGTTACAATAATTGGCTTAAACGCGAAGTGAGGTACTGGACACCACGAGTATCGATTATGTGTCACAGTGCTTTTATATAGTGAGCCTTGATTGATGACGTCAATGACGTGTGCAGTATAAATGCGACACACCTCTAAATTAGCCAATTAGGGGCCAGGGATTCCGGTCAGTGGTTTCAGCAGGGCGAAGAAAATGACATTATTATTTTAGGGGTGGGTGTCTTAAAAAGTAAATATCTTCTATACCATTTATCAAATAGTTATCGTAATATCCTATGCTCCATATTGGATAGCTATTGTATATTACTGTTTATATATAACTTGTGTCATGATTTCTAATGTATAGTAAATCGATTCACGGGAACAAATTGAATTTTATCGAGTGATTGCAATATCTGCATATTTTCGT
>LQRL01006114.1:3831-19434 GCA_001703475.1 Hydroides elegans
AACTTCTTTTGTTGTCGAGTATATGAATGTTAAGCGACATTGACAAAAAATATATAGGAATGGGATGTGTTTTTATCATATGAACATTTCCATTGATATGTAGAATTCATTTTACAACGAAACTCCATCCGAAACAGTTACAAAGATATTGCGTGCCACTCCATCCGATCCCACTAATTTTCCGTCCGATGCTTGCGTGAGAGACATTGGATTATAAGTGGATCTCTGCTAATATTGCTTTTTCCTTTGATGGTAACAAGGGAATTATGTATTTAGGGACAATCAAGCACTTTATGTCAGGACGACCGTATGGTTGTATGAGATGCTATTGACATGTTTTGTTGTTTTCTGTGGAAGCGTAAGTGCATATGGATTTAAAATTGTTATTTATTAAATTTGGTATTTTTTTATTCAAGGGCATAGAACAATCATTTTGGTAATGGCTAAAATAAAATTTATTTGAAAACAGTTTGGCTTTTTAAAATTGCAGCATTGTTCTAATCATCCACGTGTCTGTTTTATAGAACTATTTGACAAAAAAGCTCTGAGCGCGATCAGAACGGACTTAAGTTCTCTTTTAACAGCCAACCTATTTTGAGGCATTCTCTAGCTTGCCTTCAAAGAAAGTCTGCAATTATCACACACTTATATAAAATCATCTCAAGCCATCCTTCAATTTACAAATCAATTTCGCATCCTATCACCAATTACCTAGCGCGGGCCCTTCCACACACCCTTTTCCAAAACCAATTTTTGTATCGATCACAACTTAGAGTCAGGCGCGGATTTAGAGGAGGCGCACCCGGCGCGCGTCCCCCTGTTCGGCCTTACATGTAATACTAAAAAAAAAAAAATTGTCGCCCCCCTGGTTCGGTCTGATATTTGATACTGTAGGCGCCCCGGGTTCAATATTTTCTGGATCCGCCCCTGAGAGTAGCCGGGGCGCAGGAAAACGGGAGAGCCTCTTGGGGGAAGTGAGGAAGATGGCATTCGATAAAAATCGGGTTACACAGCAGCAGCTCTTATGATTGGATTAGGCAAGTGTCATCGCCAATTTACTCGATGCACGTCATGCAAGCGTCACGCAAATGTCCCAATGGTGCCGCCGTCTGATTTTGAGGAGTCGGTTGTGGCATGTAGGTTTCACCGAAGATGGAACGGAGGCCAGAAGAGGGGTGGGGGATGGAGGAGGGGGATTTCCGAGTTAGTACATCTGAGTTTGTAACGATATAATTTTATTTAACTTAAAAAATAATTTATGTTGATCAAAATGCTCATTGTTAATTTAAAGCATGAGCTCTAAAACAGCTCCGACTTTGGTCAGGTCCTGAGCCTGTTGTATTGATATATAATTCAAGAGACCAAGAGACATTTACTAACTGAAAATCCCTGATAAATCTTGTTTCATGAAATGTTGATGGGCCTTCTAGCAAAATGTTCCGGACATTATCAATTATTTAAGGAGATGACATCGTATTTTGATATCAGGGTGTTATACATGTAGGCATCAACTCTCATTTTCTCAAGAGCTGCGAAAAATGTGCTAACATTGACTTCAGGACTGAAAAGGAGTTAATGTTATGAATATGTGTAATATTGATTTTTACATATTAGATGCCTATAATAATAGTGAGGAATCAGCGACCAAATGAGGTATAAAAAAGTGCTATCTTTAGACAAATATGCTCATCAGTAAATATTATAGTCATTAATAAACCCCCTAATTTGATCCAATAAATATCTTTGTCTAATGTACATCGACTCTGATTACCTTAATAGCATCGGTTCCAAATTACAACAGATGCCGGGTATATTTTAAGAGGCGCCCAACTGTGAATAAATATTAAAAATACTCATTTCTTATATGGCGCTTTATAAACGCGTTTCTACAGTACAATTTTTGAAATATGTTTGAGAAATATAAAAGATATCCGTCCGTACTATCACATTCTATTTTAAAATCAAAACATTTCCGTCTAGAAGTGGAACGTCAGATAGCAACCCTGGACTGTATAGGGACATATTTTACGTCGCATAGATAATAAGGAAGGCATAATAAACACACGAAAGACAAGTTATTGTATCAAAGTGGCTTAGGAAGTTTTCTATATAATTTAAGATTTCGAGAATAGCAATCCCGAAGCATATATATTAAGAGTTAACACATCATGCCGTAAAGATTCTCAAATTAGACCTGCCTCGAGCAAATCAAATCAAACTCTGGCAGACAAATTATGAGCAGGATGATTTTTCTGGAGCAAAAATCAGACTGGCTCGTCGACTCAAATTGAATCAGTATCTTAGCAACATATTAGCAATAGAGTAGTATCTAAGTGTCTCTAAGTGGCACACAAATAATCCATTGAATCTTTCTACCCATCACAAAGTAATCGTCGAACAACGTCGGAAAAATAACACAATTATATATGCATAACCTTATAATGTACTGTACCGTGCAATAGAATATAGTTCTTAATGATAGTCTTACAATATTCCTATATAAACCTGCCAAAATTGTTTCGTAAACCCGGGAAATATGGTTACATACAAGAATAAAATATTTACAAGTTGTATCTTGCCTCTCTGGGGTATTAAATTACAAAGAGGGTTTCCAGACGAACAAATCGGCTGAACGAACGTTTGAAAACTCCAGACCGAAACAAATTATTTACATTTACATAAGAGTGATCTAATAATTACCCTTAACGTGATACATCACATTAAGATGAACCATGAACAAAATCGAAACAAGTAATGGCCAAATAACCATAGAGTTTTTTTTCTAAAAACGACACTAAAACTGGTGTGTTGGATCGGTATAAGAACAGATGAAAGATATGAAAACATATATTTTTAGTTTATCGTACAGCATATAAAGACATATAAAATATTTTTCTTAAATTCGTATATATATAACATATTTTAATGAACATAGAAAACTGAAACCACATTGCATGTTTATGCCTGTTCTACCTATTAAATTCCAATGACTTATAATTTGTTTTGCAAATTTATAACAACAATTGCATGAGTTAATTAAACCTAAGAGACGTAGTTTTAGGGACCTAGTTCTATGAGTTCTTTTGTTGACGAGTAAAAAAAACGAGGAATATCTTATTGAAATATCTAGGCATACCAAACTAACCTGGAGCTCTAGTTAATTTGCGTCTTGCATTTATGGTTGTGTCGTCTTAGTCAAAATTAAATGAATCATTTAACGTTATTTCACTTTGTCATTTACCGACGGTCACTGGCGTTTTATTTGGTAATTGAACAAAATAATAGGTTGATCTCATGTGTTTTGGGATTGTTCTTGGAAACGCATTATTTTCAGCCTGTTATGATAAGATATATATAATTTTTAATTCAAAGTGTGTTCACATGTTGTGATGTCGAATTTGAAGCATTAATAATGTACTTTTTATAGAAGCCAACTATAGGACGATGCCTCTGTGATATGACATGTAAGAGCCGATCGCCGCGTATTTCCTGTCTAAATCTGTGTCTTGTAAAACTGTTATTTTATGGAATAGCAATATTGGCTGATTTTAGATAGATGAAATTGCATGCAAAAGAAATACAGAAAGTATGCATCAAATTTCAAATCTCCAACTTACCTTCTGATACACAATAATGCTTATAGTAAGTGATCTCCCTAGTTGCGTGATTAGATTGGTCCGGATGTCATCGCCAATTTTCTTTGACCTCCAGACAACAAGCAAGTTGCTCAAGATTATGTATAGGAAGGGTAATATAACACTCTGTCCGTCAAATGAGATGACTGGCCCGAAGAATGGGTTCAATCAGATGTTAGTGACAGGCTCATATTTCCCTTTAGCGCAATCAAAATCTCCTTTTCTTCATAGATTATTTAGTTTTCAGAATAATATGTATATGATATTCCGAATAATCTTTAATTGAACAGCTTTTTTTCTGAAAATTTGAAATTCAATAGTCAAGTGTTTTTATTGCAAGAGTATCAGCTGTGTCTGTGGGGTATATAGAAAATATTAATATCATAAACCAAGCCTCGAGCAAAAAGTGTAATTTCAAAAGACAAAAAAATAAGGGAACAGTTTTAGAAACACGTTAAATGTGCATGCTTAAAAATTATTAAAATGTTTATGTTATGATAAAACTCCTTTGTTACTTATTCAAAAAGAGGCTTGCTTCCCTGGATTTGTAAGAAAAATCACCAAGGTAAAAATGCTAAATGTATGTTTTACGTTATATAGAAGAATTAAGCCTTGTCTTACAGTGCTCTAAAGGTGAGCTTCGTTTTACCTTTTGGATGAATCCGATTACAAAAATTACATTTATATGTCAGAAGCGCCCTAGAAACATGCCACAAAAAGGCAAATACCAATGGCTTTTATAAAAAGCCTCATTTACCGCAGATGATGGATAGCAATTTATATATGCTATTATAAATAAATCTGTCATATCCATTTTGATGAAAGCAATATAACCTTCGGTCATTGTATAAATCTAATTCCAAGAATAGTGTATATTTCTACTGCTTTATTTCTTTGGTAATAGATTGGTAGTCTTATGATGTTAAATAAGCTGTCATTCGTTTGCATATCTCCACCGTCATAAGCAACAAAACATTGCAGTTGTTTTTTTAATGAAAGTTATGGTTTACCGAGCGTTCACGTAGTTAACATTTTATGTATATGTTACTTTTTATATAATGTAATTCGAAATCATTCAATTATGTGGAAGTGGACATAATGTTGAAATGTATTGCAGCCAAAAAATTGATTCCGCTTACTTGCTAAATTAAAGTTTCTTGATGCATGCCACAAGTTTTTTATATATGTAATATTAAAGACATGTTTATTTACAATCAACGTTTGTTAAAACTACAATCAGAGATCAGCAATTTTTTTTCCTGCTGCCGATATATTAATGGTATCATCCAAGACCACAAGGTTTCTATGTCATTTTAAAATCAATCACAAAGCGTTACCATGTATTGAGTTAGTATCGGGTGATGCACGAATCCCTTCAATTAGCACATATATTGCACATTAGTGTCTCAAAAGGCAGCCAAACAGCTTGTCAATCGCATGAAAATAAGATTACGGCGGATTATTTGCCAATTTGTAAAATGACTTTATCCTTGACTTTGAGGTAACGGCTTTTTGTCTTAGTGATGCAGGGCTTCTTGCAGTTTCGTTAAGTATATAGGAGGAAAGAGGCTTATGATTATTTTGAAACAATATACCTGGGAATAGCCTAGGATGGTAATGGCGCGTACATCGCCCAGCAGAATATTTACCGCAAACGCAAACATCGGGTCAAAAATAAAATAAACTCACTTTATTCAGTTTAATGTGGTTACTCTCACGTGGCCTCATATTGTACACCACTAATTATGCACGAGGTAACTATCTCTTTATATGAGCATTTATATAACGTAAATAACCAAAATTCTCAAGTAACCGTTCACTTTTGAGCAAGAACGAACAACCTTCAAAGAATATAATCATGGTTTAAAAACGAAAACAAAAACGAAAAATATAGATGTATACTATGAATACAAAACAGCGACCAGACGTTTGCTTGTTGAGGACAACAACCAGTATAACAGAGACACTTTCATTCACGATAGAATATACTAGACTTTATTACATACCTATATAAAGAACATATAAGAAAAAACTAAGAGTGTTATATTTTCCGATGTCCTCACTCTAGCCTCGTTTTCGACTTATCGCCCACCTTACGTTAAATTGCGTAAACTCCACTTTTTTAGTAACTCGATAGACAAAGCAATTTACAGTTTATTTTGTCAAAGAATGGCACCATGTCGGTATGAGCACCTTATTTAATGATCTGCGTCAATCTTCCATATATAGAAAACCTAGTTTATAACACTATTAATTAGTTACGCAATCATCAAGATTCCCCTGTGGTGCAGTGGTAATGGTGCTCGCCTCATGTGCAAGGGGTTCCGCGTTCGAGTCCCGCTCGGATCACTTCTTTTATTTTCATCAAACATTTTTAATGAAATATGAATTAAAGATTTTTTCTTTGCTTACATTGAAATTTGCTATTGTTTTAGGAAAAAGAATGACTAAATATCAAGTTTAAAACAATATTTACCTTGCCTTCTCAGAGTTGACAACCACACATGTGTGACAAAAACACATATTTGTTAATCAAAATAAACACTTTGGTGGATAAATCTTGCAGTTATTATATAAAAAAATGTTTAATAATTATTAAGAGTTATTACATATAAAGTTTAAAATTATGTATGAAGACAAACACAATTTTCGTTGTGCCTTTACTTGGGTTCAAACCGGGGTTCCATGGTACATAGCAAATCAGCCAACTACATCCCTTTCAAATCGAGCTCAATAAGGAAGTTTCTATTGTGATATACGTAAAACTATTTATGAATCCTACAATGTATAGAATACTCTTGTCATGTTTTAAATTTGAGATGTTTTTGTCCAAAAATAAAAGAGAAATTAATGGAAACAAAATGTAAACAAACGTTGTTCAGTGCGAATGACGCAAAAAAAAAACACATTTTTGTCCAGCGCTGTAACCGACCGAGCTAACGAGGCTAGCTGAATTTGAATCGCAAAATTAATGTTTTTAAATAGATAATTCTTCATAGAAGATATGTAATAAAAGGGACACGCCATTCGATTATATATTGAAGTGAATTATAACACTCTGTCAGCCAAATCTGAAGTCACCCTTCGGGTTTGGTCAGATTTGGCTGACAGAGTGTTATAATTCCCTTCAATATATAATCTCGTGACATATTCCCATTATATTTTGTTTAACACATAGTTTTCGTTAGAAGCCTGAATGCATGGGACTCTTCACGGGACTCTTCATGAAAGTTATGCACATAAGTATTATATCGGAGGGTTCCATGCATAAAGGTACTAACTAAAAATACATTATTTGTCCTGAGATTTATAAGAAATACTAATTTTGATCCATGAGATAAAACTAAATCTCACTCTTGTTCCAATCATACAATGCAATTAATTTTGCGAAAACAACGATAATTCGCTTTTCTCATGTCAATTCATTTAATGTCTGGAACTGCTTTTCCCAAACTGCAAAACGTCACCTAGAAATTGTGTACACGGAAACCGTTAATGCTTATTATGGACGACACTTCCTCGCGCACGATGTTTTTACCACCATATTAACTACATTTCTCACTCATAGCAGTTGCTAGTAATCAAAACAAACTACTCATGAAGAAGAACTCGCACAAATTCGGCCTTCACTGAGAGGAAAATAATGAAAAATATTTGGTTCATTTCGCTGCAGTCCTTGCCCTTGAATGATTCAGTTCTCACATCATTTTTTTGTCTCATCCAAAAATTAACCAGTTTATGGGGAACACCCAATGAACCCTTTCCTGAAGAGCTGTTTTGCCGCAGCATTTGTGTGATTTCCTCTTAGCGATATGATTAAACTGCCGGCTGCTTTAACACGTGCTTTTATTTTCAAATGAATATATGCTGGCGGGTACCATCAGAATTTTTTTTTTGATTTAGACAAAATGTAGATGTTTAAAATACTGGACCAAAATCTATATCAATACCCTTGTTTTAGTACAAATAGGATAAGTGACTTTTGGGTTTGGGTCGCTGCTGCCGAACAGTGGGTTTAAAATATCCGGGACTCTAAGTTTTCTTTTAATCTAAAGAAATAGTTGTTTTTAAATAAATAAAAGCATGATTATCAGTAAACATGAACGAAATACCATGCAAAGTATATTTGTTTTGTTAATCGTACCACTATACACGTACCACCAATGCATTTTCCTGGGTGCTAATGAGGTCTCTGAGTTAATCAAAAGAGAAATTTGTTTTCAATATCATTAAAATCATAATATTTAGTAAACGTAAACAAAATGCCATGTACAGTACACTTGTTCTGTAAATCGTACAGCTATACCACCAATGCACATCACTGGGTACCATCTATATAACTTCTACATGTAATCTGTCAACCGTTCGACTCTAATGTATAGATAATTAAGTAATTGTATATATCAATTCAAACGTTGTGATTCAAAACTGTGCAATAGGCGGTATTATATATTCTCTGTGTATCTTCTTATTATTTCATTTTACTGGGTGCTGTCCATAGACACCACAGCTAATGAGGCATCATCGTGGCACCAAATGCTGCGTCGTGAGCGTTAAAGGGGAAACGCCAAGCTAAGGACCAAATGAACGCCTTATATTTCTTAAATGGTATTTGCAATGCAAAATATTTTTTGCATTGCAAATTTCTAACGGAAAATGGGATTGATTTACAAATATTCATAAATATAGGTCGAGTAATGGAAAAGATATTAAATAAAAAGGGTTTTTCTTTATATTTTTTCCTATTTTTATTCCCAAATAATAGTGTGCTTCCGAAGTGGACTAAATTCTATTGTTTCTGAATAAGGATGTCATTCAAAGACAAAGGCTGATTTCTATTGTTAGTCGCACCTTTCCTGGTATTACCAATACGAACAATGTGTCAAACTTGAGAACTTGTTTACATGTGAGCAAGTGGAATCTATAATGAGCCAGTAAAAATGTGTAATTGTATTGGGGGAGGGGAGTTTCACTTAAAATCAAATTAGATTTATAACATTTATAATATTTCTCGCGAAATATATCATGAGCAGTTATGAAATTAATTATCTTAAACTGTCAAGTCATATCTTTTAAATATTGCATTTGTTTAATTTATATTAAATATGAATATTAGAAAGAAGAATATTAGTTTTATTAATTTGATAAAAAAAAACAATGTTTAAATAACATCAACCAACTTTAGGTCTTTGAAAAATAACTTCTGTTTTAAATATATTGTAAAATGGCTTTGAATGGCGCTTTATAGCAAAACCGATGCTCATTAAAACATTAAACATGATTATTAATTTAATATTTAATATAAAAAGACTACATCCTCTAAAGTACCCCCCTCCAGCATTTTTCCTTGCAAGTTAGGTGAATGTTATACCGATTCAGGCATAACCGGTAGAGAGTGAACCTTTAATTTGGGACGAATTAGCAAATTACGTTAAATAGTCAAACTGGTATTGATAAGGATATGTACGGCAAATTTGAGGTAATTTGCAACTTTTGTGAAAGGTTTTATAATGGTGCATAATTAGTAAAAAATGCGAATGATATTTTTTATCGAGTATTTGGTCATAGACTTTGCTGTGGAAACGAGGAATTATAAAATTGTTAGATATGTATATGACTTCAGACCTGCATTTTATGATAAAGAAGCTATTGAAGAAGATGAACGTGCTTTTTACAAGTGTAACTCATTGTGTTTTGACAAAGCCGATTCTGTTTATACAGAAGTTTGATCTTATTAAATTTGCCGAGGTCCGGTATTTCAGATAGTCAGGTACCCAAATATCACCTAGTATATCCTAACAAAGTATTTTGGTTCGGTTGGCCGATATATTGTATTTGGAGAAATGATTTATATTTATCATTATCAGTATAAATCAACAGTTGGTGACCAGTTTTAACATCATCTATCCGATTAACTATAATTAGTAAATTTAAAATTAAAATTTATTATCATAAGGGAGATTATATACATGCCTATGTAATTCATGCATAGTAAGTCACGTAGTCGTAGCTTAGGTTCGGGCATATGGCCTGGTCTAGAAAATTTTTTGCATGATCGGGTAGCAAAATACCGATCGCAACCAAGCCCTATTTTAGGAATGTTTACATTTAATTCGACGTCCCAAAAACAATGTACTCTTCTTCTTGTCCAGGGGCCAATGCACCAAGCGAACAAATTTGCAAACCGGGAGCTGGGTCCTTAGCCTGGCGTTTACCCTTTAATACGCGAGGCAAGGAAAGCGGGTATTAGTCGTGGCTAGACTGTGGAATGCGTTGAGGGTTTGGTTTTCATCTAAATCAACATGTTCGCCAGTATAATGTTGCAGTGCTGTCCTAAAGAACAATGAGTTTGCCTAGTTATAGAAAAATACTCATGAGTCGTTGGTATAGAGTAGGAGAGAAGTCTTTAAGGGTCTGAAGGCCTGGGCACACAGGTGAATTAGGATATCAATTTTACTTATATACATTCTAAATGATCTTAAAACAATTATATAGTAGAACTGTTGCACACGATTATCAGCACGGGATACAAATTCAATAAAAATGGCATTTTACATTGGATTAAAATGCTACAAAAATGACAAATCTACGGACCAAACAACAAAAGTCCTAACAAAAAATTAACAACAATAAAAAGTGTCGGTCAGACATGCGTTTTATATTATAAAAACCCGTTTTAAGTCATACAGTTTTAATAAATAAACAATAAAGCGAGTGTATAAACAAGTTAACGCATCAATTTTATAATAAACCATGCATTCAGAATCAAATCCCTAAACATCGAACATTGTTAAAAAAACACTTTACATAGTCACGTTGTTACCTGTTATTTCCGTACGCATCAAATATATTTCCAGTACAAACTTATTATTTTCTGAGCAGATTACATATATTTTCATGAATTGCACAAACATCCTATCTATCAAGAACCAATAAGCAAATTGAGAAAATATAAGTTTTTAAGGATGAAAACAACTTTTACTATAGGTTTATTAAGAGGGCAAATCACGATGCCCTTAGCATATCCGGCATAAACATAAAACTCTACAATGATGTACTTGGTCAGAGCATGTTGTACTATATACACTTCATTGCCAATAGGCATTGACTTACTTAAAATCTCTTTAAAACATCTTTTATAAGTAATTACTAGACTCGTAATGGGCCTACTAGAAAAATATTCCGGGCATTATCTATTATTTAAGGAGATGTCGTCGTATATAATTTCAAAGTGAAAAAGGCATCATCTCTCTTATTCTCGAGAACTGCAAAAATGTGTCAACATTGACTTCAAGACTGAAATGGAGTTAATGTTTTGAATATTTGTTTTTTTTACATATATTGACGCCTTTATTAATAGTGAGGAATCAGCGAAAAAGATGAGGTATAATAAAGTGCTATCCCCAGACAAAAATGCTCATCAGTACATATTCATTGATCAACCCCTAATTTGATCCAATAAATATCTTTGCCTAATATACATTGACTCTGATTATGTTCACAACACCAAATACAGATTGCTGTAGACGCTATAGATAAATTCCTAGATGTTGTCCAAGTAGAATATACATTAAATTCTATTTCCCTATCATTAACAAATACTGGGATTCAGGAGTAATTTTTCTTGTAGAGGACTAGTTTATCAACAATTATATAGAAAATCTTCCTAAACAATATAAGAAATAAGAAAGTAATACTGAAGACATGAGATACTCTTGTTTCGAGGGTACTTAACGGATTATTCGGGTAAATGTTTATTCTTGTAGCAACTTTTCATGTTTTGCAATTTTTCCGAACAAAACAAAGATTTTTTTTTCAAAACGATTTTTTACTCTTGGATAATGTTTGTAAATATATCAAACAAAGCATATGTATCTAAATTCAGTCTCTGTATACGAATCTGTGAGAAAATAACCTATATTCACATTTGATTTCTAAAACTTTATTCTGGTAGGAGATTGTATATTTGCTTTGAGTAGCTTTTCTGGGTTTCTTGCTTGCAACTTCAGAATTAAAATGTCGATACAAATGAGCTCATTGAGCTCATTTAAAAGATATATGATAAGAATAAAACATTTAAAAGTTGTGTCTTGCCTTGCTAGGGCATTAAATTGCAACGAAGGTTTCCAGACGTACAAATCGGCTGAACAAAAGTTTGAAAGCTCCAGACAGAGACAAATTGTGCGACATTTTTTGGAGTGGTAGATCACATTAAAATGAATAAAACATTAATCAAATACCTAATCGTCATAAATGGTTCAATGTCCTATTAAGAATATATAAAAAAGTGAAGTAAATTGGGTCATATTCTCCTCTAATTGCAAATAATTTCTGTGAATCTGTTATACCAACAACATAAATTCGATTTTGTGAATAAAATACTGTAAATAGACTTAAACTTAAAAGTAACACACTTTATTCTATCTGAAAACCAGTGAAGGCTTCGTTCATAAAACATAGTTTAATAAACAAAGAAAACTGCAACGACATTGCATGCCTATGTCTGTTCTACCTATTAAATTTCCACGACTTATAATTTGTTTTGCAAATTTATAAAAAAACAATTGCATGAGTTAATTAAACCTAAGAGACGTGGTTTTAGCGACCTAGTTTTAGGATTTCTTTTGTTGACGAGTAAAGTAAGGGGAATTTTCTTTGTTGTAATCCCTGGGCATGCCACGCTTACATGGAGCACCAGTTAATTTTCATCTTGCATTTTAAAGTTGTGTCGTTTTAATTATAATTGAATATAGGCGCGTTCAAGCAAAACAGGCAAACAGTGCTCGTAACTTGTTTTGTTTTATGTAGTTTATACCGATCTGACTTGAATTATATTCCTCAAAATTCAAACACAAACTTAACGCGTTTTAAAATCTCAAATGCGATCGGTACAAAATACAAAACGAACCGGTTAGGAGCAAAATTGGTGTTTGTTTTGCGTGAACGGGTCTTAAAACTTTTCTTGATAATTCGTTTGTTAAAGTAAGCGACTGTCATTTGTTCTCCGTCTAAAATTGGTTGATGCCCATGCAATATTTTCTATTTCAAGATACAGAAATGCCAGTTGCCCATACAAAACAAATGAATATCATATGATATGGATGCATGATCCGCATGCATCACATTTCAAATCTCCAACTCACCTCTTGATACACAATAATGCTTATAGTAAGCAATCTCCCTCGTTTCGTGATTAGATTGGTCCCGATGTCATCGCCAATTTTCTCGACGGCTGACATCCAGACAACACGCAATTTGTGGGGTCATTGTCATATAGTAGCAGAGTGGGAATACATCTCAAGATTATGTATCGGAAAGGAAATATAACACTCTGTGGGTCAAATCGGATGAAGAAGGATCCTGAAAGGTTGTTACGATTACATGTGACAGGCAGAATCATATTTCAGTTCAATCCATTCGCATGGAGGGATCCTGAGATATCTCGTTTATAACTTATAAATCTATTTATGCCTACTTGGTAAGAAGTTATCAGAACGCTGTAAAACAAGAAAAACAACAACTGCACTAGGTCTTTGTAAATCACGCCCGCTGACAGAACGGAACTGCAACACCATTTTTCATAAAATCATTTAGTTATTTTCTGCAGTATAATGCTTGTTTTAATAAAATTCGAGTGTCATCAAATAAGAAATAACTAAAAATGGAGACAAGATGACAAATTGATGTAGCCATGTATAAAACTTAGATGCTAGAACATAGTGGGGTATATTATAAAAATAATATCGTAATCCGAGCCTCGAGCAAAACGTATAATTTCAAAAGCCTTTTAGAAACAAGCTAAATGTGCATGGTTCAAAATGATTATAATGTTTATGTTATCATAAAACTCCCTTGTTACTTATACCAAAAGATGTTTGCTTCCCTGGATTTGTAAGAAAAATCACAAAGGTAAAAATGCTAAATGCATAGTTTACCTTATTTATAAAGATAAAGCCTTGTCATCCAGCTTTTCAAACCATTAGCATCGCTATGACTAATATTACAAAAATATTTTTATATGTCAGACGCTCCCAAGAAAAATGCCACAAAAAGATATAGACAAATCGTTTCGATGAAATATCAGCCTAATTTACTGGATATGATGGATTGCAATTAATATCTGCTATAATAAATAAACCTGTCATATCCATTTTGATGAAAGCAATATAACCTTCGGTAATTGTATAAATCAAATTCCAAGAATAGTGTATATGGTTGTGGTGTTGTATATCTTTGGCAATTGATTGACAGTCTGATGATTCTGAATAAGATTCCATTAGTTTGCATATCTAGACCGACATCAACAATATAAATCTGTAGTTGGGGCTTATCGAGCGAGCATATAGTTTTAGAAATAAGATATTGATGTGCCTTTTTCCATAATGCAATATAAGCAGAAATCAATCATCCGGAAAGCAATGTTAAAATGTGTATCAACCAAAAGACTGTACTCTTTGATTTAGATTCCTTGCTTTATACCATTTGCATGATTTATGCCAACTGCGTAACATAAATCTAATCTATAAGAACTGTTTCTTGATCATCGATATTGGTATGTGCCAAAATCGCAGATCCTGCAAAAATACTTTACGGCTGCTCACGTGTCATTTCAAAATCAATCACAATGCATTGCCATATATAGTGTTAGTATAGGGTACTGCACGAATCCCGTCAATTAGCACATAGATTGCACATTAGCATCATCGGGACCTCAAAGACAGCCAAAGTGCTTTTCAATCGCATGGTAATAAGATTACGGATTATTTGCCAATTTTGTAAACTGACTTTTCCCTTGACTTGGAGGCTACAGCTTTTTTAACTTAACGGATTGAGCTTCTTGCAGTTTCCTAAAGGTTTTAGGAGGGAAAGGGATTGAAATTATTTTGAAACAATATACCTGGGTATTGCTCAGGGCGTTAATCATACGTTCATGGGATGGGCCAGCAGAATAGTTGTCACAAACGCAAAATTGGGCTAAAATAAAACAAATACAGTTTGTTCAGTTTATTGTAGTTGCTTTCACGTGACCACATATTAAGCACCACTTATTATGCTTGAGATAAACTTTGTTTTTAATGTGAGAACTCAATAACGTTTAGGACCAAATATATTAACTAACCGTACACATTTGAGGGAGAAAGAAAACCTCAAAAGAACATAAAGACGCATCATCGAAAAACGAAAAGGACGAAAACTATAGATAGAAACTGTGAAAAAAATAACTGTTATATAGGTTATTGAACTCAACAACTATTTTAACAGAAATACTTTCATTCACGATAGAATATTCTATATTTTTTAACACATAGCTTTAGTTAGAAAGTAGATTTTACTTTGACACCTGAATGCATGAGCGTCTTTGCAAATAATGCACAGAAGTCCTACATAAGAGGGTTCCATTGAAAAAAGTTCCATGTACTAACTCAACCAGATATATTATTTTGCTCTGAGATACAGTAAACGCGTTGACATCATGCGCGCGTACGGGCGAGGGCACGCTAGATTTTAGCGTGGACAAAATTTCAATTTAAGACTGGAGTGTTTTGAGCGTGAAGGCGTGCGAGAGTGCGGGCATGAAATTTTCCTTCTGTGGCTATACATGTAAACAATGAATTATTTTATTTCGAAACGTCTAATATCATATATTGATGTTATTTCTTTACATTTTATGAATTCATATCATTGCATATCATAATGTAAATATTTCGCTTTATTATCAGCTTTAAAAGCGATAAAGCTTTTATTATTAATTAAAATTTATTATTTGATTTTGAGAAATCAAAAATAAATATGAGTATGGTTCATTAGTTTATATATTCCAAAAAGGATGCCAAACTGAGGGTGATAGATTCGTCAAAGATAGTTTGTTTGTTTGTAATAAAAATCACAACGAATATTTGGTTATAGGGACTATTTCATTTATAATATATATATATATATATATAGTATTAAAAACGAAATAATTATC
>LQRL01006120.1:0-17209 GCA_001703475.1 Hydroides elegans
TTTGCCGGGGGGGGGGTAGTTTGCCGGGGAGGGGGGGGGGCGGAGTAGTTTGCCTACATTAGTTATCCTTTGGTACTAAGTTCACAAAGGGACCGCGGTCCATCATTATCCCTTGATGTGCATTGGACAATTTTACTCTGAATCGACAATGAGTTGTTTCTAAGATTCCCAAGCATTGAGTGGGATCCGAGAATTGCGCTCGCTCATAAAAGTCTATTGCGCAACTAAGGGACAATGATGGACCGCGGTTCCTTTGTGGCTTTAACATCAAAGTATTAGAACGGCTATGGATCAGTCAAATAAGGGAAATAATGCTAATAACGAATTTTGAGTAGATTTTCAATTAAAATTATGAAAATCATTTCAATCAAGAACAATTAACCTATTCGTAAAACATGGTTGTCAACTGGTTTTAGCTAATAATAACAAGTAAATTGGTATGCTATGTATTCAATTTATATTTACATCTAATAAATTAAATACAAATGTTATTTCATATCATTCATGAGTAATGACTGAGTAAATATTTGTTTCTTAAATTGATCATTTTAGTCATATGTGAATGAAACAGTTTATTCACCATGACAATATTCGCGGGTATTTGCGAAAATAAAATTCACTATTAGAAATTTATAAAATCATTGCATGATTGTTCTAATAAATCGCTTAGTTAAAATGTTTTAACGTTTCTCACAACTATTCCGGGTAAATACTCTTTTCAGGTTGATCCTAATCTAAGTCAATACATTTGTTTAAACAAGGCCTTATCTTGTCTAGTACTATTTGCATTGACTTTTGCTGCGCCTAAACCATGAAACCTTCATGTCTTCAAAAACAAAAAGAATTCCGCAGGAAACTGCATACGGCTTCGGATTCCTGTGCAGGAATCCTCAGATGCCTTGGCCCTCTTAAAGAATCACTGGTGTATCTCAATAAATTGAGATGGTGGAATGTTTGGAATACAAAGCACGAGGCCTTCTAATGGGACAACCGAAACATGTTAAGAGACCCGCGACCCTAAGACTACATGTCACAGTGCTCTACCACTGAGCTATAGAGGCTCCTCATAAACTTCGGTTACCCTGAACGTATATATATATATGGCATATCTCGTTACACAGATCACCACGTATTTGCTTGTATTTTCAAGCGCTTTGGTCAGGCTTTCCACGGCAGTTACTCGCCCTTTTGCAAGAACTCAAAAACTTGAGAAGGAGAGGTTTTGAATACGAAGCACAAGGCTTTCTGGGGAACAACCGAACAATATTTAGATACTCTAATGGGTCTTACGTGACTGGTTTGTATTCAAACAAAAAGATGATACTCCAAAATGTCTAAAATAAAAAAATCTATGTATTGTTCATAATTTGATATCAGCCTTTTACGTTATGGCTCAGACTGGTGGTAAGTTTTCTTGGTAATTGAATTGACTGAACGATATAAAACTTTTCATGAATCGCAGTGTCTTAAAGGTTAGCAGAGGAGTAGATATAAAAGAGGGTTCCTGCGCCACCCATATAAAATAGGATTCTTGCGCAACCCTTATAAAAAATCATGATCATATTTTTTTTTCAAAGTGTTCTTAAACTACAAAAAACAACAACAAATATTTTGTTATATTTTTATTATATATTTTGATAAGTATATATTATATATAGTATGATAATATTATAATATATGCCATTGTGAAACATATTAGAATATCGCCAATTTAGGTGAGACAGGAACTCTATTTGGATCGGGCAGAAACCCTGTTTTGACCAAGTAGGAACCCCATCAAATTTGGGTGAGGCAGGAATTTTATATTGGTGGCGCAGGAACCATATTTTATATGGATGTCACAAGGACCCTATTTTTTATATGGGTGGCGCAGGAACCCTCTATTATATGGGTGGCACAGGAACCCTCTTATATATGGGTGGCACAGGGGTCGTCTTTTATATGGGTAGCGCAGGAACCCTCTTTTATATATACTCAGAGGATTATTTCTTGTGTAGTTTTGTTGGCTATTCCCTCTATATAGTAAGTGGTTGATTATGTAAACATATTGAGTCTGATTGGATCTGCCTGATGAATGATCTGCAAATTTCTTCACATTATTTGCATGATTCATTTTCGTATTTTTTTATTTGAGCGTGTTGTTCGGATGTTATGCTGTTTAACCAATACTAGAACTGAATACTCAAGATTGCTTCAAATCATTGATTTTCAGGGGAATCATCTTACGGGTAATATTAGTACATATCTAATGGTTAGAGTAATTCAATCCTGCTACACACGGGCCAACTCCTGGAAATAGGTCCTGTCACTAGACGATGTAAACACAACATCTTTAACCGCATAAGTCAAGCCAATCAAAACCCATATTACATATTTATAAATCGACAAAAATGGCAGTATTTGAAAGCTGTTGTTTTATTTGTCCACTAAATCACAGCATTTAGTCTCGGTATGATCCAAAGTGTGCATTTTGTGCCAGGGCCTATAAACCAGAGTTAAGAGGCGGTGGTTATAGGATGGACCAAATCATTCAAAAATACAATTGACTTCTTTTGTTAAAGAGTTTTTAGGACATATTGGTTGTAAGGGCGTTTTTTCAAGAATGTGGAAGGATTCGGGCTATATCTGGAGAGAATTTGCACAAAGGCAAAATATATCAGCACATCCGAAAATGTTGTTTGAAATGTGCTTCTACGCAGGTTTTAGGTATTTCAAGTATTGAAGTTAAAGATCTGAACATTGCTCTTTTTGAATAATTTAAGCATCTCTATTAGCCTGTTTGACTAAACGTGTCAAAGGTAGGAGATATATTTCTGCTGAGATCGGGCAGTGGTTGTATAAATTGGTACCACCTATATTTGTTCTTACTTGATTTCTTAAGGATTGTAAGGCTATATTGCTAGGTCACATTCTTTGAGACTATATGGCTATTATGTTTTCTTTTGCATGGGATGTCAGGAGATAAAATTGGACTCAAAAGAGTTTGGTTACTAAATGCTTGTTTTACTTATTTACAGGTGCTGTCGTTGATAATTGTTACTCCGTAACAAAGAGTCTCAATTTCTTGTGGTAAGGATATATTGCTAGGTCACATTCTTTGAGACTATATAGCTATTATAGTTTTTTTTCATATGATGTCAGGAGATAAAATTGGACTCGAAAGAGTTATTTACTGGTGCTGTCGTTGATAAATTATATAGTGCCGTAACAAAGAGTCTCAATTTCTTGTGGTTTGATGCAACACTCATCGCCTTATCAGTTTTCTGGAACTTCAGGTTTAGGTTCCTAAGCAAGGTGTCATTCTATCACTGCCGTCCAAACCTCTTTTGCCAAATGGTTGCTAGAAGTATGCACTTTTTGACACCCTTTCAAAAATATAGATAACGAATCTTATAAGAAATAAATATGAAAGGCCCGAATGTACAGATTGATTGTAGAAAACAAAATGTTTTGAAGTAACAGCAGGAGTAAGACAATGAGACATGTGGTCGCCACTCTTGTTTCCGATTTAATTAGATTATGTCCTTAAACATGGCTTATTCTAAAGAAAAGAATACGTTCGTGATATCCGAAGCAGAAGCTTACCGACCTAGCATTTTTGCAGACGACACAACCCCTCTAGAAAATAAGAAAAAACTCCAAAAGGCAACTAACGAAGTCGCAGCAAGAGAGGTGTCAAAGGTGGACTCAATAATTGTAGTGCAAATATATGGTCCGTTCATGATCTCCCTGGTCTGAAGCCAACTTGAATTTTTCGCGATTTATTGTATATGGTATCCTTGAATCGGTTGAGGATGAAGTAGTAGAACACATATTCTGTCACTGTAAGTAACGTGATACCCCTGGTGTAAGAGCAGATGGTAATGTCTCCTTTTCGAGCAACGTAATGGTAACGCCTTTCTTGCAGGCTTGTTGGGACTTTTCATTCTTCCATACCATTTAACACATTTTTATATTTCTTGTAACTTCTTTCCATCCGATTAAACATTTCAAAAACGGTGTTATCATATCATGCATCTTTGTGTTTAAATTGTTTTATTTATTCCTTTATTCTTCTTCAGTTGGATCTGCCATATCGGTATCTAGGTTGTCCCATTCTGCTTGTATATTGTTCATAGGTGCTGATGGTGGATAACTGTAGAACTCAATCCCCAGTTTCATTCAACATCTCCGTTATTGTATTTATCTTATCTTTGACAAGCTTGCATGTAGGTTTTTTGTGGTCAGTTTAAGAATATATCATCATTACACTCAAGTTCACTTATTTGCAAAATATCCCACAGTCATTATTCCTTATGAAATGGTTTCAACTTGTTTTAACTTGTAAAACTTGATGCCATTTTTTAAAATACAGCTATTGCAACGCCTCACCTATGTGGGGTTTGTTTAGTAGATTCAGTATTCAGGATCTGATAACCGTTTATTTGTTCAAATATGTTAATGGGAATGTGCGTTTCTATATCAATCATGTATCTTTTATTAATATTGCCTTAAGGCCTCTTAACATGCTAAGCTTTCCTGGTAGTTGTCCCAAAATGGGATGGCGGCCTCCCGTTCTTCCTAGCCTACTGTTTCAATGCGTTTTTTACATGTTTAGGGGTGCTGGACCTACGATTAAATCCCTTAACTGTTAGGCCGGAGGATTTCACTTCATTCGACTCCTATCCTTTGATCTGTACGGCTTGGAGCTTGAAAACCTAGTACCGAATATCACCGTATGGGTGTGCTCCCATTGAGGACAAATGGCTGCCCACATGAACGCGCTGATTTTGTTCTTACTGAAAACTCGCTTACCATCGGAGGAGAGGTGCTCCTCAAAAACGATGTTCCCCTCTAAGTTGATCTACCTATAAACTTTTCAAAATTGATTCGGTCAGAAAATCTATCGGTCATTCAAGAATGTAGATATTGTTTTTTTTCATAAAATGTCAAGATGAGTGAAATGAGGTAATTTATATACACAAATAGGAACATCTTTTTGTCACAACATAATGTTCGAAATTATATTATTCATTATATATTTCATGTTTTCATTTGAGTTTATGTTCAAATTAACACTTTTGAAAATAATGTCTCGGTAGCCATTCGAGAGATGGATGCATTCTATATTTTATTTAAAAAAAAACCTTTATATGTTGTGTAAATCAAGCACATATATTTATTTTGAATAGGGATGCCTTTAAAAAAACTTTTGTGCGATATAGATGCGACTCTTTGGCAATCAATGGTTTAACTCATTTTATTTGTAATAAAAAAGGATTATTTGACACGAGAGGTTTTGGAGATATTATTGACCCGGGATTAATCTTATCACAGTATTTACTATACTGCTTAATCGAAACCACATTGCTGTTTCGAATAGAGAAAAAGGTTGCGCCTGGCACTTGAACTGTAGTTTTGTGTTAAATATGGATGTAAAACACAATTGTCATTATTAACCAACCTGCGGATATTGTTCAATATGAGTAATTTAAGTGCTTTTGAGGAATTTTGTGGTGGGACACTTTGGGTAAGTTGAAATATTTGTAGTTAATCGTAAACCTAAAGTCTGAAAAAGCTCGCAGTCGTAGCCGCGAAATCTACAAAACCGAATGGTTTGGTTCTAAACGAATCTCACCAGTTGCTGATCCAGTGAGGAGTGGTGGGATTTGATAGACTATTTACGAGTACTTTGAGTTTGAATACTTGACCACAAAACTACTCCGAATTCTTACTAGTATCTACCAGTATTTTTCTTCGGAGGAAGCACAAATATGTACAGGTACAAGTACTCGTAGGTTCCTTGATACCTTGATCTTGATACTCTTATGAGTTTCCGGCTTAACCACTCAGCGCTTGTCTGGTTTCGCATGTTGCGACTTTTTGGACGTTGACGATATTTTCGTCATTCCGTTTGTGAAAAACTGTCTCAGTTCTATCTCGCTGTTTATGGACTTTCTTTGAGTGGCCACTGAGATTGTCGTGTTTCAACTTGAAGAATATATTTGGTTTCACCTTGTAGTTATTGTTTATTATATTCTAGGGTTTACGTATGTGTGCACGATATCGTCTGACACTGAGTGGCACGAAGGTAATCGGGTCTTTGCATAATTTCTCACACCGTCTTTGCACCCATTCGAGTGCGTATTTATGTGCGTCTTATATCTTTCATCAACAATGGGTTCCATGCGGCACTGTTAGTTTCTAGTATATGACGTATAAGAGACGTATATATCGAGATAATTAACTCTGCTGAACGGTTTGTGAGACATCTGCGGACCATACCGAGTCTTTGATTGACTTTCTTCATTATGTGATCGATGTGTTTGGATGGTTTCAGATCATTCGAGATGAGCACCCCTAGGTCCTTCTTTCCGATACACATTCATGAGGATGACAATCTATACAATATATATATATTTAACAGGTATCATTTTGGCGGGGGCCATGGGGCCCATGGCCCCCAGATTCTCTTTTTTTTTTGGGCGAGGGCCATAACTTTTTTGTATATTTTTACCTACACGTCCGAGCCCCTCACCAACCCTTCAGAAATAAAAGACGAGTGGACAATGCTGAAACAGTTGGTCAGGCAGCAACAGTATCCCGTAGAAACACTTGTCGGCATATGGAAAATAATTGCCGAGCACCACAGAGAGAGCTTTCCAAACCTGATTTTACAGGTCACTCTCGCGACCATACACCCTGTACACACAGCAGACTGCGAGCGGGCCATCAGCTCTCAAAACGTCATCACGACGTCACTCAGAAATCGGATCAATTCTCATCATTGCAATGAACAGATGAAGATCATGATTATGGGGGCACCCCTCACAGAATTTAATTTCAGTGTGGCATCGGCCAAATAGCGTGCTGTAAAACAAAGAGTTATTTTCCAAAAGTAGCTATGACCTATGGAAAACTTTACAAGACTTGTTGTGACATTGCTGTAGGAAATGGTTAATTGTATGTACCAATGACGTGTAAATGATTAATTTATTGTGTGCACCATTGACACGTATAAATAAAAAGTGATGTATTAAGTCTATAATTTATATTTAAGAAAATGGTTAATTTATGGCCGTTTGGAGATGAAAAATGGCCCCCAGTTATTTGGGCCGGGGGCCATCGGCCCCCGGTCGCAAAATCCCAGAAATATCCCTGATATTTGGAGGGTTTAAAAAAAACTCTAATGACTACCCACTTCTCTTTACTGAAACCGAGCAACCATTGCCTTGACCATGCAGATAGGTCATCTTATAGTTTGACGCAATCGGCGGTACTTGCTACCTTAGTATACACTTTACAGTCGTCTGCGAACAACACTGCGGTAGATTTTATATGGTTTGGAAAATCGTTAGTGTAGATCAGGAACAACATTGGGCCTAGAATCTTCCTTGGGATACACCTGAGATCACACGCGCCCAAACTAAGCACGTTCCGTTCAGTATGACACGTTGTATCCTATCAAGAAACTGAGCCACTTTTGTATTTTACCCTGGATCCCGTAGCCCATGAGCCTAATATGTAAGCGCTTATTTGGGACAGAGTCGAATGACTTTCTAAAATCCGTGCAAACTATATCTATAACTATATCTATTCCAATACAAGTTTTATCGTACTGGAATCAGAAGCCATCAATTATTTTCGTCTGATATAATTCATCCCCCATTCCGGCTTTTCAAGCAATTCATTGCAAATTCATTGTATTATACTCGTATGTTTTATAATCCTATGGTACGTCAGGCTTCACCCTTTTGGAATCATTATGTCCGAATCGAAACGGAGTAGCCTGGAGCGGCTACCGGGCTGCCATTAAATCCACCCCTTTTGCAATATCTCAATATTGGCGTGGCTTACACAGTGTTAAACATTAGCGGTATGAGACCTGAAAATCCGCCGTGCGACCTCGGAATTTATTAGGTCGCAGACCAAGTGACCATGTTTTTAGGGCTTTATTTATGTCCATTGGACCTTATTTCGATAGTTTGTTAATAGGTTATAAGTTTAGTTCAAATAATGTTAAATAAGCCGGCTCAAATGCGCAGTGCTCATTTACTGTGTAATTTTCAGGGTGTAATTTAAACCTGGTCCATAGTTCGATGAAATATAAGCTTAAGTCGAGGCAAAATAGGCGGAATAATAAACCCCTGAAATCTATGGACCGAGGCCATTGATTCGGGCATGAGTTACTTTAGCCGAGCCTGATTTAGTCCTATGTTACACCATGGGTTTTAATGTCAAGATATACCTTTTGGTAACTTTATGGGAATCCTAAAATTGGAGTAATATATATGGTACTTTCAGCCATATTTTTATTACAGGACCTAATTTGACGGTAATAGCGATTTTAATGAAAATATCAGCGTGTATCAGCTAAAGCTTTTGAACGGAGTGTCGTCGAGGCGTGTTTATTGCCTCAAAAGAAATGTATTGGTCTGCCTAATACTAAGGTGACCGGATTTCGGTAAACGGTAATCAGGAAATGGGGAAAATCGGGCGAAAACAACATTTTTTGTGTGTTTTTCAAATAGACATGTATAAATTACTTTAAATGGATGACCATGATTTTGAATAGATGGTTGAAGTTCTTATAGGATCTAGCAAAGCGGGAGGGTTGAAGATTGGTTTTAAATCATCGAAATGTGACCTGACCTGGTACGGCTACAAGCCATAGTTCATAAAATATACTCCGTTGATGTTTTAAGAGTTATAAACATGTATCTATGTTTCCGTCCACAGAACACGACGCTCACCTGGTATAGTGACAAACCGAGAAATCACACACTGCCATAGCTCACAAAATATGCTCGGAACAATACGCCATGATTAACGATATTATTATTTTTTTCCCCAACAGAACACGACGCTGACCTGGTACGGCGATAAACCGCGTTTCACAGACTGCTTCCAGCGCTCGGTGCTCGTTTGGGCGCCTTGTGGCTTCCTGTGGCTTATGCTCGTCGCCTATATACCGTACCTGTGCAAGTTTGTGCCCCAAAGCAGGATCGAGACGAGCAACCTCAATATCGCCAAGACGGTGATTTGTATTTTCTTTTTCTTTTTTAAATTAAATCTATTATTGGAGGATGTATGTGACGGTAATGTGCATGAATTTGTTAGTTTGCTAATTTAGTTATATTGGGGCTTTGTTTTGATTAGAAGGTTACTATCTTCTAAGTGTACTTCGATGCATTTATGGATAAGTTTCCCAGTATAAGGTGAGAGTAAGTTGTGGCACGTCGTCCTTAGAGAGTTATTATTTTCAACTCCAGGTTGAATATTTGGTCAATTATAATGAATTTGAATCAAAATCCATTTGAATATGCTCAATTCTTGATTTTTATCCCTTAAAAGAAATATTGAGTTGTATAACTGCGAATATAGAACAATGTAGAAAACAATAGACTCTACCGAATAGATATGCTTTCTCATCCCACAGTAAGACATGACATTGCAGAAAATATGGATTCTAGATCATTATGCTCGTTATCTTGTGCTAATAAACACATACATAACACACATATTGAATGAGCCAAAAGTGTATTGCATCCGATTAGTATCAATGAAGAGATTTTCATGGCTCTACTTAAAATGTAGATAGTCAAGTAGCCTCTTGCAATGAAGACAATTGGACTCTGTCCTCCCCTCACGTGCAGTGGTATTTCGTAACTGCAGAGTGAAGTGTAATTAAAATCAGAAGAGTTTGGTTCAATAACATCATTTTGAATGAAAAAAAAGAAGAAAACAATCATTCGTTTGCATCTTTTGGTCTAATATTCAATACCATTGTGGCCCACCGGTTCAGAGTTGTCTGGATCTGCGCTTGAATTTTGGTAGATTTTGAAAGATTCTTCCTTTCTCTCAATCTATCTGTGTTTCGATACTATATTTCTTTAAACATACCATCAACTTTTATGCAAAGTACTATTCCTCCTTCTTTGCAGGTGTTCGGCGTCTGTCTCGTCTTGGTCTCATCGGTCGACGTGATCCAGGGCGCTGTCGCCTATAACAACGACGAAGCAACCGCCATCTACTGGGTGTCGCCACTCGTGCGCACCATTTCTCTGGTAAAAATGGCCCGTTCATTTGTTAATATTTTTCTTATTTTACCCCTCATTTGTTTCTACCATTTTTACCATCTAGTAAAATACGTATGTCCTATTATGGTTGAACGTGATTGAATTAGATTGAATTCAGTTTGTAGTATAAGGGTTGAAGCCCGCGGTAATTTCGAGGGAAATTAGGGATTACCGAGGCAGTATTCATGTTCCCTCGGCAATTTACCGAGGCAAAAAATCTGGTTTATGAATCACCTTGTGATTAGGTAGTAATGGGACGTGTATTCGAAAGAAAAAAATACTGTATCCGATTTTGAAGTGATTAGTTTTTGTATTGAAACTGAGAGTGCATTCTAATTTTCAGATTTATCTGTATTGATGATATAGATGACCCTTGAGTTGGGTACACCTTTTTCTTAAATGACCCAATATGATTTTAATTATGCTATTTTGCGATGCACAGTTATCTCTCAAATCGGTAACCAGCAAGATGCATTACGTCCCCAATCCTCAACTTACTTTTGTACTACATTACGCAGCTAAAATCGATCATTAACAATGAATTAATGTTATCATTGTTATGAGTGTTTCAATTGCTCGAAAATTAGTTTCGGACATCCAGTGAAGATTTTCCCCATGTTTTTATAAGATTTTAAGATACAGGTCGTTAGAAATTACACTGATCCACATGACTAAGCGAATTATTAAAAGATAAATCGTGTTCTATATTGTGTCCCCGGTTAAAAACCCTATTTCATTCATATAACTGATTACAGCTATTATATTGTACTTAAAATCAACACATGTTATGATATACAAGTGGGACATTTCAAGTGCTCTAATTGCGTTGTTTTGACTTGCTTGATCCAGGTTTGCTGATGTTTCATTTGGATTTGTAAAACTAATTCACTTAAAGTATTTAATGTCAGGTAAATTAAACCAGTACATATAGGTCGACAAGAGAGGGTAACACAGTTAACCCGACTTATATTATATTTTAATAAATCAAATTTAAATCATGGCTAATTATGAGAGGGATGGGGGTGGTGTAGATAGGTTTTTAATGGACTTTGAAGTAATTGAAACGGTCATATTAGAAAAAAGCTTCTGACCCTGATCCACTTGCTATGGTCGAATCTACAATCATGCGTTCTTATGAAATGTAGGGGCCTATTATAAAGTCTATTCAAAGAAAAATCATAGCTAAATGCTATGAATGCGTGCTTCTATTGAATCAAAAGTGCGATCCGTCGGATGAATTTGCCACCATATAATTATAAAACAAGCTATGGTTGTAGTTGTTAATATAAACAAGTACAATTTACACACATGTCCAGATATAAACTCACGTGTCAGTCCAACGTCTAGAGTCAAGAGCTTGTTGCAGTCGTGCATTTCATGTAACTGAAGATGATACGATTAAACATGCTCTGATTTTCGGCTACTTTATGAAAAAAAGGATAATGGTTTATCTACAGGGTTAGAAATATTTAAGGGCTGTTTATTGTTTAGCGCGAGATATAAGAAGATTTAAACAGAAAAATCGTGTGTGTATTCAAGGAAACGTTTTGCGTCTGACTGGTTGGGGTGATGTAGATCGAATGATACGTTCGAGCCAAAGCATTGGGGGAGGGAGATGGCGGTCGGACTTGAGCTTTTTCGAGCTATGGTATCTGTCGGGTGTTTCTCGTTGAATGTTATATCGGTTAAGGAGTGGGTTGTGTAAATATTGCATGCATGCCTATATTATATTTTGATTGAAAGTATTATGTCATCATCACCTGGTTCTATTTCTAATTCTGATTCAATTTTACGTAAATGGTCAAAATAACTTACCCCAGGGCCTGAAAAAGCTCCTTGTCAGACATTAAGAATGTATGTATATGTTGGTTTCATATGTGTCATCGCATGGCCAGGCGGTATGAATGAGTTCTGCAGAATAACATGAGCTTAACATTAGTGTTAACCCAGTCAAGGTCCATTATCTCAAACAACCAAAACAACAAAAAAAATTTATATGCGACAAATTTGAACACAAATCAATTTTAAATGATAATAAACCTAACACAATTTCAATTTCCTCTTTCAGCTGGCGTCCGTGCTTGTGTTCCGCGCTGAGCTGCGCAAGGGCTTCATCACCTCTGGCGTATTATGGCTCTTCTACTTGGCACTGACACTGTGTGGCGTGGTGCCATTCTACATGTACATCGTCAACCAACAGGATATGGTAGGGATAATGAAATATTTAAGTTTGGCTATGGGAAAATGGTACCCGGACGTACTCTCGATATGTTGATGGCTCGTTTGAAACCTTTGAAACCTTATTAAAAAAATCCATTATACATGTTTGCATTGTACATGTATTTATTGGACCCCTGAGTAAACATGGCTAGGCTTCTATGGTCTCATATCTAACCACAAGAATATCACAAACTCAGTACCATTGGTCATGCCTGAGTCAAGTTACTCCCCATCTCCATCTCGACCAGATTCAAATCGACTACCGTTTTGCTGGTAGTTCACGTATAATCTCAATATCTACAATAATATACATTGTAAATGATATATCCTCCGCTTTGTTACCAAGGGTTACATCGACGACCTGTTCCGCATGGTGACCTTCTACGTGTACTGGGGTCTGCTCGCCATCCAACTCGTTCTCTTCTGCTTCGCGGAGCACAGCGAGGAAAATATTTACTTCAACGAACAGGGCAAGGTAGGTCTACATGTACATAGGGATAACTCGCATTGTTGTGAAATTGCAATTAGAGAATGGCTCGAATTTCTAGTTTTCTACCGTGATAAAATGTGTTTGTAAATCTATCTTAAAATTAATAGGATTGAAAACTGCGGCATGTGGTAGTGTGGTACTGATAATTTGTTCAAATGTTATAGGCTCTTCTACCCTTCTACCGTTAAGAAGAGCCAAGCATGTATTTCTAGTTTATCTTTCTCGTTTTCAGGAAGCTTGCCCCGAGGTATCTGCGTCCTTCCTCTCTCGCATCACCTTCTGGTGGATCAACAGGTCAGTATTTTTGAGAGTTAAATTACACAAAGGCTTATATCTTCCCCTATATAATGTTTCAAAAGAAAAAAAAATATTCAAGATTATTTAGAAACGTCCCGGCGAAACCTTCTGCCATAAGACATATCTTCCTAGATGTTTGATCAAATTGAAATGCATGTGCTATGACACGATAGCTGGAAAACTGAATCTTTAATTTTATTGTGTGTTTCACAGCCTAGTTCTGACGGGCTACCGCAAGACACTCACCGAGGACGACCTATGGGCACCCAACCCACGTGACGTCACGAAAAACAACGCGCCCGGATTCATACGCGAGTGGAACAAACAGGTCGCCAAGTACCAACCGTGAGTGAACATGTAATAGATTGCGGTCATTTAGATATATGTAATGGTTCTATAGTATATATGTGTCAAAATGTGGGAACGTGATATCTAGAGTTTGATGAAGAATCCAGACAAATACGGGAAACATCGTTCCATGGGTTCGTTGGCCATTGCTCGAGACCCAACACTGCTTGTGTTTGATAATCAAAGGGTTTGATATTTGTTCTGTATTGAGATTTTTCCTTTTCAAAATGTGTTTGAAAACGAGCCGATGACTATCGTAAAAAAAGAGATCTATAGCAAATGTAGATAATGATTGATTATGTATATCATTTAGATGTACCGGTATATTGATTAATATGCCTACTAGCAATAGTTCCATTTGCGTGTTAATCTAGAGCCCAAGCGGCAAAGCGACAAGCGAATATAAGACGCGGTTTGCAGCGTCAAACGAGCAGAGTACAGGGAGGCAAAATGAGGGAATCGTTCAGCGAGAAAACTCCCTTGTTGTCAGAACCTTCCGTTCAAGGTAATTTTGAATTGTTAAAATGTTAGAATTAGCTAAATCAATATGGAGCTTGAGCAGCTTCTGTAGAAAGGATATAAAATATCAAGAGATGATTTACCTAACTGCTACTTTAATTTATGAATACATAACGGCCTCTTTTAGTTTTAACGCGATTTATGATGTGTTACACGAGTTTCACCCTAAGAGACCATTATAATGCAATATCCGTAATGTCAAGCTATCAAAAACTGAATTAAAAGTATTAAGTATAAAAATGAACACTGTTTATGATCTCTTTTGAAACATTTTGTACTCCAGCTAATAGTTCAATGTTTAAAACAATTCTTACAGCATGTCATTGTCATTATTCGTTCATTTCCACTTAAACAGATGAAGTTCACGTCAATAAACCACCCCCGAAAGGCTCGCCCTCGCTCGTAAAAGCGATCGCCAAGCGGTTCGGACCAATGTTGCTCGTGGCGCATGCGTGCAAACTGGTTTGTGATCTGCTCACGTTTGTCGGACCCATTTTACAAGGGTAAGATTTGGGATTAATGTATAAATATGGTTAATATTGCAGTTTAGATTTGTCTTGCAGATATATTTGTTAGATTTAGTAACTAGGAACATGTGGTATGATAACGACAATCTTACATAGAGCATGGTTCGTAAAGCTTTCGTACAAATAGTGAATCGACAAACTGTTTGTTAACCATAATCTGACTTCACGTATATCCATCTCTGTAGCATTTGAAATAAAGATATTAAAATATATTTCGGAATTTCGTTAAGATTAATATGGGAATAGTGTGTGTTTGCTTTTGCAATGGATCTGCCCATGTCATTAACATAATTAAATGAAGCTCTGTGAAACACTTAATCCAAAAATAAACTACCCTTTAAAACAATTAAATATTTCCATTTTCAGTCAACTGATCGCCTACACGGAAGACCCCTTCATGCAAGAGTGGAAAGGCTACTTGTTCGCCTCTCTCTTCTTTATCACCTCTGTGGTCAACTCGTTCTTCTTTCATCAACTGTTTCATATCGGCATGGCACTGGGCATGCGAGTCAAGGCATCGCTTATCGCGGCTATCTATCAAAAGGTATGGATAGTCGGGAGGAGGGGGCGAGAATGTTGAGTGGGGAGTTGGAAGTTTGCTTCCAGATCGGTAGGGCGCTGGACATGTAATCTATCAGAAGGTATGTGGATGGTTGGTTGTACTATTGGGACAATTTTATTGAGGACCTCGAAAAACTTTTTTTTTTTACAACAAAAAAATCCAATGGATTTTATTACATGTACATACATGTATTTGCTGCTGACTGAAATAATGTCAATTTCAATTAAAATTCCTCATATATGGGCGCATTTTATATTCATAGTGCACTCATACTATAGAAAGTCATAATGAACTTATAAAAGAAATAAAAAATGAACTATGTATCAATCGATTTGAAATTTGGTGTCCTGAAACGTATCGGCGCATGATGCGTTCAGTGAATACAACAATGACTTTTTAGGGGGCCATCATTTTATTTCTTGTCACCGCTCTTATTGAATAAATGGGCGCGTCATTGTCTTTGTCGAAAATTGACCATGTTTGACCTGGGAGCAGGTCAACTCACCCAAAAACCAACTCACCCACAAAAAAATGTTCAACTCACCCAAATATTTGGATAACTCAGTCAAGTGTTTTGGACGACTCACCCAAATTTTTGCACGACTCACCCAAATTCTTTTATGAATAAAGATACTTAAGAATCCAATTTTATTATTAAATGGGTATGATATATACATAAGAAAAATAAGAATAGCAATATAAAAACATTTAAAAATCGGAATTTAAATTAAATAATTGTTTTATTGGTTTTTAACTATTATTAAATTAACTCTGATTTGAAATTAATTTTGAGGCATATTTGATAAATTATTATATGCTTTTGATTTATGCTGCTAGATTGTGATTGCAGTTGGTATTAAATGAATCACTTACTCGAGGGAATAAATTCAATCCGCGATCGCTAATCGATTCGCGGTGATCCCAGGGTGCAGATCACGCGTTACTATCATTCAATTCAGATAAACAAACGTCAGTGATCAGGGAAACGTTTGTGCTCAGAGAAACGGTGAGTCCAATGAAATGTTCATTACCAGAGCAAACTATATCAACGAATTCTCACACACGGAGCAAACATTTTCAAAACATTTCGATACGATGTGTGATTGGTTTAATGTCAACACAATAAAACAACACAATTTAGAAAAAAATAAAATATCAAAATACATATTTCCTACTCATAAAACAACAAAAATACGAATGTTTTAAAAAGAATTCTAGAAAAAAAAAAACTTGGGTGAGTTGACCAAAAACTTGGGTGAGTTGACCAACATATTTGGGTGAGTTGACCACTTGGGTGAGTTGGTTTTTGGGTGAGTTGTCCGACATCCGTTTGACCTCACTCAACTAAAATGTTAGGACCAACAACAATTTACGCAAACATATCAGAAATATTATCCGAATATCCTGAGATGAATATAGTAGCAATTGGAAACAATTCGAATATACATGTAATTCGAATATATATATGTCCGACATCCGTTTGACCTCACTCAACTAAAATGTTAGGACCAACAACAATTTACGCAAACAAATCAAAAATATTATCCGAATATCCTGAGATGAATATAGTAGCAATTGGAAACAATTCGAATATACCTATAAATTCAACGACCAAAAATTCCCCAAGTTCAAAGGAGACAGTGAAATTTATGTTCCATATATAGTACCTTTATACACTGTTCAACGTCTTCTTAGAATTCGTTATGAAAGAACTGAGCGAACTAGATCAAACACTAGCCCTAACAGACACCTTCTCCACCGATGTAAGGTATGCAGACGATACCACCCTACTGTCTGCCATTTTTGAAAAGCTGAAAGGAAGTACCAAACAGCTAGACGCAGCGTGCAAGAAATGGGGCATGAAGATAAATGGCGCGAAATGTAAGATCATATCCCCAAGTGACCAAGCCGTAGTACTAGACGGCAGCGAAGTCGAGCATGTCAAAGAGTTCGTGTTCCTCGGAAGTGTAGTCCCGAATTCCTCCGACGATGTGAGAAGACGGATATCGCTTGCCTCAGCTGCATTCGGTAGACTGAAGATCCCAATCTGGCAAAAGCGTGAAATAAGCAAGCCCCTGAAAGTGAGATTATACAAAGCGCTCATCCTTCCGATTGCAACGTATGCCGCCGAGACATGGACCATTAAGTCCGAAGATAGCAGAAAATTAGAGGCATTTGAAATGCGATG
>LQRL01006123.1:0-11198 GCA_001703475.1 Hydroides elegans
AGAATCGATGACAGACGGACGGACAGACGGACGGACGGACGGACGGACGGACACCCCGAATCTATAGGCCCCCAACCTTTGGGGTTGGGGCCTAATTAAGTTTTATTGTTGATACCGTTGGTGTACAAAGTTGCTGGTAAATTGGTTCATATTTGCAAAAAAAAAATACCTTTATGTAAAACATAAGAATTTGATAATTATAGAAGTCCTTCTTAACTGTTTTTATTTTTATTTCGTTCCATGAAAAAATATTCTTACCAATATATATTTAAAATGTTGAACGTATAGCCAAGTTATATTCTTCCTTCAAATGTTCTTAAGTGTCAAAACATTTTTTGACGTTTTCATATGCCTTAAACGGATATGTTAAGGGAAAACTATATCTCTATATATCTACGCACTCAACAATCGATTTTCATACCACAATCAAATGAATCAATAATGTTATACAACTGTATCTGCAAAAGTGTTATCCTGTAATGTTATTCTGAGTTATCCAAATCAATAAAGTATTAAAAGCGCAAGTTTCCATCAATTTTTTTATTCTTAATTCTGATCATTGGATATTATTATTAAAATCTGTTCACTTTGGGCAAATCAATGAAAATTTCATTTCCTTGAATTGTCACTACTAGCGCTTGAAAACTGCGTTTCATTTTACACATTTGTACTTACGCCTGTTAGAAACATACACCAACAGTAAGCGCGACAAAGTACACTGTTTAAACGCGATGACTAATACATACTACATAGTGCATGATATGAACAAGAGTTTTATTATATCAATATAAGTCTATTTTTAACACACTCGTACATGAATGAGGATTAATACGCAGCATTACTGTTTAACTATAGTTTTCCCAATTATATATTATTCATGTATTACCGAATGGTCTTCATGTAGATGCAATAGATAAAATTATGTTAGTAAATTAGATCAGAAAAAGTTATTTATATAGGCCTTTATTTTGAATAAAAATCTAGTGTCATATTTCACTCTCAAACTGACGCATTTATTCTCAATTAGACACTGTAACCCTTGCAAATTATCTCAAGCCCATGATGCTTGCATAGTTCTATATTATTTTAGTGAATTTATGTGTTAAATCTAAAAAGTTTTAATGTTGAAATATGTGAGAACGGCATGTATACATCTGGTTATTGAGGTGGATGATTGTTTGATAGTTTATGACAAGTCGCGACAAATTATGAACGAATAAGTCGGTGACGAACGAAAAACAACCGGAAAATACTATGGTATGATCTCTTCTACGGGGCTGTATGCACATTATTAATTTTATACAGAAATGATGGGTTAAAAATGGAACTATCCGGTGGTCTTCGAGCATCAAAATCAAAGTGATTTTAAAGTACAATTTCAGGCCCGACGGAAAGACAGATATGTAGGCTGGGGAGTTGAAGATGAGGTCTATTGGCAATGGAACTACAGTACTGCATCAACAATTCATCGTCTAACAAGAATCATATTTTACAAAACCTTCTTAAAAAATTTTGTTGGCGCATAATTAGCTTCTGCAATTTGACGTCAAAATTCGTTGACGGTAAACAAGATGATAAATCAACAACTATATCTTGAAATGATGCTGCAATAATTTGGGCAATATCATACCCAACAAAAGTGGCTGTAAAATCTTTGTAATCCATTTTTCATAAATGTTTACCAAGAATTGTATTCTTGATCTTAGGATCCATCGTAACTATATTATACAGTTTATAGCTGATTATTCGCCCCCTAGAGAATTATCTTATGTAGTTGTTAAGGAATAACTTTAAATCTTAATTCTTGTTTGACTATGTTTTCACATGTGACAAATAAAAAAGTAAGCTAAGATATTCAAGATAACGCGTTATGTAACAGATTTCACACACATGTGTTGCATAAGTTTTACTAGAGTTGATAGGAAAAATAGTCGTAATATGAATTTTCCGTCTTGACGACTTTCATCCAGGGCAAATACAATTATCAGTTTCATCCGTATTATTATAAATTCAGTGTTTATCACTCGTAGTATCTATATTCACTTGGCTGTTAGGAAAAGGGGCACTATGAATAAATTATTTTACATACATTTGAAAGAAAATCATCAATAATAAGGGGCATATAAGTCCTTGTAGTCTTCATTTGCTGATTCGGACAGGCAGATGTTATATCAGGGCAATACAAGATCTATTTGGGTTCCTTCAAAAAGCCTTATATGCTCAGATATTTTCTGGACAGTATAAGCTGTGATTCACTCTGAGTGATACGAGTACAACATGCATTCAAGATATATATTTTGTCGTAAGTATTCAGGTGGCTGAAATTAGATTTGAGTTGTGCAATATAGGTAAATTGGCTTTTCTATTCTGTCGTATGAAAACTTGTAACTTGTCGACATCGATTTCGGAAAGAAAATCACGGACTCATACACTCAAATAAATTATAAATATCAATGGGAAATTTGCGAGTTTGGGAAACGTACCTTCAAATATTAATGTAATAAAGGGGTAAGCATCTATCGATGCAGTTGGGCAATGGGAACAGAGCTCGTTGTCCTGCAAATATAGATAAATACTTGTGGTTAGTTTAACGCACTCGTACAAAACATGTACCTTTAACAGATGAAGTCATCGATAGCCAATAAAACGAGAGTTTACATCTTATTAAAGAGCCAATGAAAAGCGGGTTAACATAGGTTTCTTTAACTACTTGCACATAAATAGTGAAAAAACGTGTGTAATATGACAATTAGTTAGGCAGCATATTAAAATTGAAAACACCCTTCGTCAGTGATAACAACGACCAAAAATACAAACATATACAAACCAAATCTGTAAGGAACATTATATCACTGATGTATAAACGTTTTCAAAAAAATCTTTATTTTTTTAATCCTAAAATTATGTAGAAAAGCCAGTGGCTTGTTTTAAGTTGTCCATTACTTATCACCCGACAAGAAATGACATCGATTCCAAGCATCTTTAAGTAGCTGCAACTGAAACATAACATTTAAGTGATGTTTACTTTAAATGCGAAATCGCTGCACGTCTGCTGCGCGTCAAACGCATCGCTTTCGCTCACACTATTTTTCTTTAGAGTGTTTCCATGCATCCGTTAGGTATATGTTCCTTCTGCAGTACGTTTTTTTACTCAACCCGCTCCGTAAAATAAACTGCAGACGGGACAGATACGCAACGCTTTATGGAAACACCCTATCCGTCAATTTGGCGGACGGGGCCTGCGAATTTATCAATCTTTTCATTTTGCAACTATATATTTAGACATTTATTACGAAACTTTTAATGATTGGGGGACCATTTAGAATGTTCAATCTTCGTGTTCTTTTTTTTTAATATGATTTTTTTAATATGATGTTTTTGTCAAAGATAATCATAAAAATAAACTAGTATATATCATTGCAAAATTAAAGTTATAGAATAGAATTATATTTGAAATAATATTTTATTAATGTATATGAAAACACGGTTAAATACACATTTTTTTTTCAAAAGACATCTTTCAGTTGATTTTGATAGCATATGAAATTTGAATGCCAAGTCATTATGACGTAAAGATTCCTTTACGCTATTGACAAAATACACCTTATCTCTGATGTCAATTACAAAACCGGTTAAGCCGCTTATATACTGCCCCATGATACGTTAATTTGACGTATGAGAAACGGATAAAAGAAACACAACTATCCGTCAGACGTACGTCTGACGTACGTCAGACGGATAGTTGTGTATCTTTTATCCCCGTTCATTTAAAATACATAAATACTAAAAACATAATCAAATAGAGGTAGGGCCTACTGTATATCCTCACAAAAGGTGTTCTCAGTATATTTCAGCTGACTTGGACATGAAAACAAAAACATGTTCCAGCTTGGGGATTTAGGGAACACCTTTTCGACGATTTCTTTATTCTCTCAAAAAGAAATGATAATCATTATTGGGAAAGTCACTTGTCCGTGTAATATGAAGTGTCATATATTAAATGTAACCCAGATTTATTCAACGAATAGATTTTATTTTTACAAAAGGTGTTCTTTTTCTGTTTCTATTTGTTTTTAAAAGAAGGGGACCCCAAGACACATTTTAAGAAAAGTTTTAAAAAAAGATAGCTGTAAAACAGCATTATAATGCCGAACAACAAGTAAAATAATCGTTTTTGAACATCAAAAGGGAGCCAAAATGTGTTCATGTTTCCAAGCCAGCTTGTCTTTTTCTCCTTCCTAGTCAGCTTGAAACAGAAAAGGAACACCTTTTGTGATAATTGAAATGTAGAATATAACTAAATCTTATTTTATTTATTGTAAAAAACTGGTTATTAGACAATTATAAGCAAGCTTCATCAATTTCGAAATAATGATTCTCATGATAATTGACAAAAATGAGAAATGGTGATAGCTGATCATTGCTCAGGCCATAATCTTGATTTTACACACATATATGTGCCTTTGGTAATAAGTTTGCGACATAATAATGATAGCTATTAGTGTAAAGTATATATAATGAAGTATTACGACGAAGTAGCATAAGGCCTGATGGACATCAATTATGACTTTCGTGTTTTGGTTTGGTAGTTTCATAATTTGCAAAACAATGTCCGTCATGTTTGAATTGCATTTGTTAAAATGTAAATGAGCTTATTGCATCATAATTATAAGTTACCGATACAATTCAAAACATTCATTTCATTACTTATTTATATTGTTATTAGCATTTCAGTTGTATGGTAATTACATAGTAGCATTATTGATTGCAATAAGTTAACCATTGGATTTGTAAAAATCACAAAATCTCTTTTTGCATTTAGCCACAATGCCTATGGATCTGAGCATAAAAATAAATCTATCAATGGCGCTGACACATTATTTTGCTATATATCTTTCATGTTAACCTTTCTCATAAATTGGCTGATTTGTGTAGAAAAATCAATGATTGCTATTATGATTGCAAGGTTGAAGTTTCCTCCATACTCTTTTGAGTAGTAAACGGCGGACCATTTAAAAGCATATATGTACAGTGAAACAACTTCAATGTGAGCTTCATTGTCTCAAAATGTAAAGTCCTTTCTCTACCAAAAACTCTCGTTTCAAATATTCCATGGACAGGGAACCCCTCGCACTCGTTTCTTCTCACCTCTACATAGGCGTCGCACTTGCGAGCGACATGAGATGGGGTGAACACTGTAAAACATCTCTAACAGTCACACAACAGTGTCCTCAACGCAGTGCGACGTTCATTTCATCCATGTGCACCCACAGTTAAGGGAATATCATTTAAAGCCCTCACAAGACCAAAGCTTGATATGAGCTCGCCAGCATGGAATCCCTACACCAAGCGGGACGTCAGTAGCATAGAACAGGTCCATCAAAATGCAGCAAGTTTTGTCACTTGGGACTACACTAGTCAGAGTGCTTCTTGTCTATCATCCTCCCTTGGATTGAAGTCCCTAGAACAACGACGACGCTTGGCATACATAGTCCTCAACACCCACCTTGAATTAAACCTCGAAAGACCCATGTCAGTTTTTTCTTGCGATAGCTCCCATCTTATCAAGCCCAATACAAGAACTCATAGGTTCAATTATTTCTTTTAACTCCGATCTATACGCCTCTGGAACATATTATTCAGAACTACGCTAACAAGGAGCTTCACGAGCTCTCCCCGACAAAAGGTTTTCCCGTCTGAATTCCAGCTGGCTTGGAAATTTAGATAAAATTATTTCTAGCTTGGAAATTGAGCAGTTTGAGAAACACCTTTTGATGATTTCTTAATTTTTGCAATAAATAGTGAAACTTATTATTTCGGCATTACTTAACTGGATTGAAATTGTCTAATAAACGGTTATTTGCGATATATGATAGGTAATTTTGCTATAGTTGACATATCACTTTTCGCAAAAGGTGTTTCCTTTCTGTCCTAAGCTGTTTAGAAAAAGACAGCTCGGCTAGCTTGGAAGAATAGATCACTTTTTTGAAACATTTGTTATGCTCAATAACCATCATTGTGTTGTGGTTCGAAATTGCAATGTCGATGAAGTTAATTTTACAACTAGTTGAAAAATATGTCGAAGGGTAAACTTCTCTTATTCATATCACCTGGAATCATTATCATAAAATATAATTCATCCCAGATAACACAGAATGATTTCAGTCAATCTGTCAAACGGTGGTGTATGGTATTTTTCGACCACCAACACTCCTATTTATCTAAGCATACTATGTGTTTAAGTATGCACGTGCATTTTTTGTTTTGATTTGAAACCAAGTTTCTTGTCAACCTTTTGCGTACATGCTAATGGCACCGGAGCTTCTAGTATATACACATTTGGATGATTTGGAGTTAAACGGATACAACTCATATACTTAAAATATTAAAACATCTGATATATATGGCATCTTATACACAGGAAGGAATTGCATTTCTCTTATATCTAAATACTTTTGTACATTATACATTGGTCATTTATGTATGGACTGGGATGAACATGGTAGGGATTGGAAACGATTCGAGTGCACTCGAAAATTGAACGACAACAAATTCCCCAGTCCGTAGGAAACAGTGAACTTTATGTTCTATATATAGTAACTTTATTCGAAACGATTATTTTCCCGGCCTCGATTCCACTCCCCGTATATTCCTCTCAGGTATGGTCAAGTCACATGGTTGCAATGCAACTGGCGAGTGGCTAGACTACTTACCTGGTGTTCTTTACGATGACATTTGTGACTGCTGTGACAGATGTCATGACTTTTACTGCTCTTTATATGACAAATGTAGTAAACAAACGTGTTTCCTGTTTTTTTTTGTTATGACAAATCCGACAGAAAGAAAATTGGTAAGTAACGGAAGTGGTTAATAAATCTTCACCTTCGCTATTTTAAAATTTTAATTATTCTAAATAGCGTTAAAATATGATATTTGAGCAATGCTATCAAATAGATATGGTTGTTACAGTAAAGAATGTATCAATATGTCAATTCTGTCCAATTATGTGAATTAATTTCAAAAGATTTATCTATAAGTTTTAATGTGACCAACATCATCTTGATCAAAATAATCGGTTTTCAATCTCATCCGAAATTATTTTCATTATTAATCATGTTTAAGTATGTTTTTAACGAAAAACGTTAAACCAAAGTTGTGTGATATTAAAGGAATCGCAAAGAGTGTGACGTATAATGACGTGTATCACATTGACAGACACGTGACCTTCTGCTGTTCTTTACGAATGACATAGCCACAAAATATTGAGAGACCATGTCCACCACACAGGTTGCTTCGAATTTGGTATGCTTTGGACAGCTGTCAATCGCAAAGAACACCAGTTTTGCCAATGTTGCGGGAAACAAGCGAAATATCGCTTGTTTTCAGGGACTTTCGCGGGCTTTCGCTGGTTGCTTGTTTTTCGCTTGTTTTCGGAACTTTATTTTTGGCTATATTTTCTTTATAAATTTTTGTACTTAATTGTGATTTTGACGATGGAAAAGTGATATTTTTAATAGATTGAATTTGATTTTCTTTTCGCTTGTTTTTCGTAGTTTTCGCTTGTTTTCAGCGATTTTTGGCAACATTAGGTAAATCAACACCATTGTGATACTGTTAGACCCAAATTTCACAAAAAAAAAATAAGTTAATTAACCAAATTAAATTATTTAAAAAGAGAAAACAATGATTGAAGAATAAAGAAAACTGAAAGTCGTGTAAAAAAGAATATATTCCGGTAAATGTTGTTGAATGTCATTAGGTAGTTGATATTTTTTGGCATCTTACTCTGGGAATAGGCTGAAATGAAAGGTCATGGCGTGTAGACGTGTCTTTCGACGATTTCGTCCACCGGAAATCGACCGTAGTTGGACAAAATGTGCAAAACAGCTGTTTTATGTACTAAATGCAATAATAAATTCGTTTACCGGAAGATGGCCGAAACTTCAAAATACAGCGTTTTTTTCAGGCTGTATCTTTGAAACGAATGGTCGTAGAGACATGGGAATAGATCAAATGAAAGGTCATGGCGCGTAGATGTGCCTTTTGGCGATGTCGGCCAGAATCGGCCGTAGTTGGTCAAAATGTCCAAAACAGCTGTTTTTTATTTACTAAATGCAATAATAAAAGTTAAGAAATCAAAGTTAAGAACGTCCGTCTGTCCGTTCATCATAGCTTTTCTTGTTTATTCACTCGTCTGAGTATTCAAAAGTGCCTTTCAATACCCTCTACACGATTCAAAGTGACAGTGATGTGTAAAAACCTAGACAACATACTTTCATACTGGGGGCTGTTTGGGCCTGCTCGTGTCACAAATACTTCCTTGATTATAAACCAAAAGACCCCTCTGATTTTTGGGACCGTTGGGGCCTTCTCGTGTTTCACAAATACTTCCTTGTTAATTAAATGCTACACATCCGAGCCTAAATCAAGTTTCCACTCTATTTCTTTCTCCATTTATAGGAGTAAGCCATCCCAACAAAAGTGTAAAGGCTCTGTTCAAACAAATAATAATTGTTTTACCACAATGCTATTACAGGTGTTTTTATTTTGGCATACACCATATGAACAATTTGACACAAAACGCAGCATGGAAGTCATACAAACTATATTCCCATTGCTCTCTGAAAATCTTCAAAAAGATGAGCATTTTAATCACATAGAAGGCGAAAGGACTGTGGCGTTATTTGTGGAAAAAGGCAGTTGTAGGTATGATATTATTTATAAAGCGAAGAATGCCAGTAATAATATACAAAGTTAATCTTTGCAAAACAACTATTTATGATGAATCATCATTATACTAACATAAAACATAGAAATCTGTTACTGCTGTATTTTTGCTGTCAAAATCACAACTATAATCAACCGTTCGAGTTTATAACATTAACCCAATTTACTATGTTTGACTCAATGGATTTTTTTCTCATAAAATCCCATTTAGGTATTCGGATGCCTTGATGTTCCAAGCGGCAGTGAGTGCCTGTCAAGAAAAGAAGCAGGTCACTCTCATTCGCTGCGACCAGTTCACAGCTCTTCCGCCGTCCGTTCATGGAATGCCGAGGCCAGAACCAGCGGTTATGGCACATCTCAAAATAATGTGAGTTGGCTATGTGGTTAAAAACCTGGCTACACATTTAACTGAAACGAAAAATAATAATAATATAGGATCATCGCTAAGAGATGCTTTTCGTTAAAGTAACTTTTCCAGCAAAGTAAGATCGTGTATTTTCCATGTTTAACATATTATATTTTCAAGGTACTTATCAACTATGACGCAGCTGATATCCTACTTTGCTAAGATGCACACCACTGGTTGCCCAGATAATGTCATTGTTTGTAATTTGGATGCATTCTTAGCCGATACCCCGGTGAGTGTCATTTGCTATTTTCACTCTGAACTATAGAGTGTGTCCTGAAAATCCTCGTGAAGTCTTGGGAATCGATTTTAATCTCACAGTTTCTAGGAAATCATCGAAACGTTGATTTCAAAAATTATTTTTGCCCGTCTTTCGCGTTAGTATTTCTCTATGAAAACGGCTTTGATTCCACTAAACGGTTCGAGTCTCAAATAAATAGAATGGTATGTAAATGAATTGTGACCGATGGAGTTTCCTAAAGGGACCAAGAGTCCTGGAAGTCGGTACACATAATCCTAGAAAGTCGTGAATAAAACAATTCAAAGCTTTTAATGACTCTCACTTCAGATTATGGATAATTGTACCCAAATAGTCAATATTAATCATAAAGTAAAACATATGTGGTATGTGTGAATGCATTTTCAAGACGTTTGTTATAGAAAGACCACAAGGAGCATGGTATTGCAAGGTTGTGTGCCGTAATACAGGATGCTTCTGGATATATGAGAATGAAAAGGTCAGGCAATTTCAAATTAAATTTTTAGTTTATTGCTTAATTCATTCTAACGCTAAAGTAGATTTGAACTCTTGTGTTTAAAATATATGATCATTTCGGCGCATAGACTAGCCATGTTTCGGTACTGTTTTAAGCGCAAAATATTGCTGCGGGTAACAACGACTTTGTATCACGATGCAAATATTTCAACTTAGATAGTCTATATCCCGGCGTTCGCGACTTGAGTATGACATCGCTTTGCGATCAATATGGAAACATGCGCCATTGGCATTAAATAACGTCAAAACTAGGCTGTTTCAAGGCATTAGATATTAACACGTTTTGAGTTGACGTGTTACGACCCGACGTTCGTGACGCAAATGGGAGATAACCAGGGACGCATTCAATAAACAACTTGCGTAAGGTCAACATGAGACGCCATGCTAATGTCTAAAAATGGGATAACAAAGACTTTGTATCACGGCGCGATTATCTAAACGTGAATAGTTTACGTCCCGGCGTTCGTGACATGTTTATGACGTCACTATAATAATAAGGTGAAAATGGGTCATCGCATGAGTGCCATAAAAAAACGTAAATACTACACGGTCTAAGGATATGATATATCAACACGTCTTGAAGACACCTTTAAGTTCCGACACTCGTAGCGTCAATGTAACATAATCAGGGACGGATTCTAACAACTTTCGCAAGGGGAATTTCTGCCGCCAGTGGTTACAAAACAAAATACGACTTTGGCAGCGGTGGGGTTCGAACCCACGCCTCCTAAGAGACTGGTGCCTAAAAACAGCGCCTTAGACACCTCGGCCACGCTACCTCTTACAGAAGGGCTTTCGACAATTCTAATTTTATATTCCATAGAGTTCAGTCAAAAGAATACAAATACCGGTAAATATTCTACCGCAAAATACGACTTTGGCAGCGGTGGGATTCGAACCCACGCCTCCGAAGAGACTGGTGCCTAAAACCAGCGCCTTAGACCGCTCGGCCACGCTACCTTGTTATCCGAAAATTCCTTAAGTGTATTGCCAAACAATCAATGTTCAATCGAACTTATCGATCTGATAATGCATTATATCGATATTTCATTCCCTTCACCGTCAAAAATCCGCTATATATTTTCGCATATTATGAAAAAAAATCCGTCCCCACATCCCGATCGAAACAGATCCCTAAACAAGCTTATCAGCCTTTAAACAATACCAGAATAAATACCCTTTATTTTTACTTGTTGTTGATATGGTGGTCTTAACATTTTATACATGCCTCTATGGAGCCATTTAATACAAACCACCGTCCCTGCATCTTATTAATGCATTGCATTGAAA
>LQRL01006140.1:0-13518 GCA_001703475.1 Hydroides elegans
TCTCTCTCTCTCTCTCTCTCTCTCTCTCTCTCTCTCTCTCTCCTTCCATAAGATCTTATGACTTTCTTTACAATATGATATGCTTTACTTACAATTTTACCGGCTGTTAAGATTAGAGAAATGCTTGTCCTTATTTTCTTCATGGAGTTTTTTCACATCATTTTCCCCGGCTCAGTATGCTCAATAAGTCACGACCTGTCTTTAGAAAGTATGGTGCACCTTGATGCAAAGCATCTTTATATCTTACCTGACTTGCAAGTCAACCGAACATATTATATTTACATCCGTTACAGGTACTGTATCCGTTAATTTATCCCTATTTTATACTTTTCAATAATTGAATGGAGCTAGTTAGAATGAAATGAAAACCTTGTCTAATTATCTTTGCCATGGACAATTCAATTAAGTTCACTATAGGCTTTTAGGTTGCATTAGGTTAAGTGATGCTTCTCAGATTTATGACTTGTAACTCAGTTTCAGTAGTTTGTCGCACAATAATAAGGTTTAGTATTGTTGATCGCCCATTCATTCAGAATCGCAAATGTATAAATTTTACCATGTTTTAAAACCCTCAAAATAAAACTTTTAAATGCAAATGTATGGTAGTTGTTTCGGACGAAAATGTCAATTGATGCAAACATATCAGAATCATGTGATAGTCAATAACGAAAGATTGAATCAACCGCTCGGAACGTTAACATTTTAAAATTTTACTTAATATACAACTTTCACGGTCTTTGTCTTTCATTATGCTTCAATCAAAGAGGATAACTCGTTTATACAACTATGTCGTATACCAGTAATAGTGTAACACTGTATCAGCCGTGATTACTATTGATGTGCTTTTAGCTGCATCACGAAAGGTATAAGGTTACTTTCATAATGACGCAAGAAAGAAAAAAGGGCTAAAGATTGAAGATTCATGTAATTCGCTTTGTCGCTTTGTTCTTTGGAATAGATATTGAGAATAAAATCCTTCAATATTGTGTCGTACAATGATTCTTCTACCCAACTATGAAGCAAATCGACAGGTTAAAAAAGTCAGTTAATTATAGTTTAGTAATAACTATTTTGTGGGTATTTTATCTACTATTGGCATTGCTCGGTTTTTCTTTGGAGAGACGGGTGGTTTCGGTGGTTGAAATTGAAAATATGTCTTTCTGCTATTATCACAAGCTTTTCCTCATCACGTGTAATTAACGCTCAATAATAATCTAACGGTGCTATGAATGTCGCAGCTCATAAAGAGGAATGCGGTTACAGGATGGGGTTAGGATGTTGCTTGTACATTTGAGCCATTTACTTATCCCTGTATCAACATATCACTATTTCCCTTTTCACAGACTGCATAAGCTGGTGACAAGTCGGCAGCAGGACAAGGAATCGATGAGCAACCTGGAGAAGAAGTTATCGGAAGAAAAGAAACAGCGCTCGCAATTCGAACAACAACTCAGCCAGGAGAAGAAAGCCAAGAAGGAACGCGAGGCGGCGGCAGCAACGGCACTTGCTAATGCTAATAGGTATGACTGAAGGTCTTAAAGAGTATCGAACAGCCCCAACAATAACACAGCACACCATTCATAGTTGTACGCGTAATAAGGGGGCTGTCACACGGCACTTGCTAATGCTAACAGGTAACGGTCATCGAAATTCGTAGATATATTATAGAAGATACCGTCCTGTGAATCTAAGATGCGACGATCGTCTCTGAAATGTGCTGGAAATATTTGCAAATATTTGCAAACTTTCAGAAACTTTTGGAGACAAAAGTTTCCAAAAGTTTTCATAGCCCTCTGGTCCGCCGTGTTTGCTTATTTGCATTGTTGGAGGGTCCTTGTTTATTTAGAGTCTTAAGATGAGCGATAGACATGGAGTTATTCTTCATCGAGAACATATACTATTCAAATTCCTCTTTCAGCAAAGTAAAAGGCCTTTTAAAAAGTTACATAAGTTTCCTTTTCAATTCAAAACAATATTACTAAACTTTAATATGTGTGGAGTAAAGCTATTAGGTATGTTTTCGCATCGCTCCCCTTTCTGTGATGTTGAACAATGTCCGGAGCAAGGCATCTCAATAAGATCATTTGGACAAACTCATGGACGGATAAGGCTTTGTGCTGAGTAATTGACCACAAAGCTTTGTAAATACCATACATGAAACAACAAGGCGATTAACCCTTTTCAAGCTTTTTTTACAAAAGATGCGCAGAGTAAATCTTTTTTTGCCACCTTCATCATATTAAATAAAATGGGAATTCCTCTTTAAAATGAAACCAGGCTAGAGTAAAATTAATAATACAATTCTGAACAACATTGCACATATAAAATTATTGGTAAAATATTAAGGGTACCGGTAATATGAAGAGAAAATCAGGTTTTATAATATAATTAGATTAAAAATATATATAAAATAAAACAAATTGTAGTGGGGTATTTTTTTGCTTAATCACTTAGGAACACTAATCGTGACACTAATCCAAATGCATTGTTATGTGGTCGCACATGTCAGACATGCAAACAAACACCCCTCGCTCCCGATGTTCCGAGAGTTTCCAAAAGTTTCCGAAAGTTTGCAAATATTTACAAACTTTTGGAGACAAAAGTTTCTATATATTTGCAAATCTTTAGAGACGATTGTCGCATCTTAGATTCACAGGACAGTATGTACAAAGTTCAATCGGTTTATACCTTGTCGTTCCCGAAAAACCAGAGCAATCGTCAAGGCAAACGAGGGTGTGCGTCCGAGAAGGGTAAATCGACTCATTCACACACATACTCTGTTCTTCTCTCCGGGGGAGAGGATGGTTAAAAAATAATTCGGGGAAACTACATCCCTCTGTCTTTACTTTGTCTACACAGTTATTCATTCCCACTATTATAGCCTACTTAACGACTTTCTCACTTTGGAGCTTGCGCTAGGCGTCAAAGATTTACTTTTGGTAAAGATATATTTGATTTTGTCTGTTCGCAGAAATGAGTGCACAGAGAAATGCAAGCTTCACATTCGAGAACTGGAAACGGACGTCAAACAGGCTCGCCGCGAAACTCAGCTCAGAGAGGAACAGATTCAGCAGTTGGATAGAGAAACTCAAGTGAGTACGATATTAACCTGAAAGATGGAGGGCGGAAGGGGAATTGTTTAAGAATTGTTGTGCCATAGATTTATATTGGAACCATACATGTAGATATATTCAATTGCATTCAAGTGTCATTATTTACCAATATTTAATAAAGTATGACATTATTGATGCACCGATCGTGATAGTCATATTCAGGGACATACTATTACAAATTAAGGGCCCACATTATTTAAACCAAGCGATTTTGTGAAGTTCTATCGATTTTGTTCTATAGCCATTTCATATTCAGTCTTCGTGGTAATGGGACTCCTCAAATTTAATTGAATATTTACTCAGTCAGTCACCCACCTTTACTTTATGAAATAAAAAAGAGAAACACCCATTTTCAATGTCTCTGAGCAAAATAAAACTCACACAGCTGCATAAATGCAATGGTCGCGACAGCTTAATTAGCTGCAACCTTGATCGAACATCGATCTTGTGTCTCCTCTTTCCTAATCCTCTGGCTTTTCACAATTCTGACTGATTCCAAGGAAATAATTGGAAGAAATACATCAAGTCACGTGCCACAGGGTTATTGTCCTTGTTAATCAAGGAAGTACATTTTTTTTGGAACAGGAGGCTAATGCCATTTGAGTATCTTCACTCCTATGCGGAATAATAATGGATGGGTTTCGTGTAGTGATGTGCTTTATTTAGGGCGGAGGGTTGGCTTTGCCAGGTTCTATTCGTAGTGGTTTGCCTTTGAATGAATTAGTATGCTAGTTCTGCAAAATTTGTTGTGATTTATTCATCTGAATAGTGCCCTAAATAATGTGTTATTTTATTGACGTTTAAGTAGCAACTCAGTGTGTTCTATTGAGTATGTACCGGTATTATTATGAATCTAGAAGGACAGCGCTCAGTTAATTGAACATATAATCAATCTGTAATTCTAGGCTCGTTACAGTAACGAAGATGTTCTTCAACGAGAAAACTACAACAAACATTTACATTATGTAATCTAAGCAGATTAACGGACAGCAATGCACAATGGCACAACACCGAATTTAGCGTCCGTTCGTTCCTGCCTGGCATTTATTTTTGTCAAAATGTTTAATCGAAATCTTATTTATTTCCCCTCTTTTCTCCCCGTCGCAGATGCTTCGTAAATACAAGGACGCCCAAAGCGACAACGAGCTGCTCATGAGTGCCCTCGCAGCCATGCAGGATAAGAACACGCATTTAGAAAACAGTCTGAGCGCCGAGAACCGCCTTAAGCAGGACCTCTTTAGCGCGCTGGGCGAAGCGAAGAGACAGATCGAGATACAACAAGGTAAGGAAAGAGTAATTTGTGAGTGGCGATTAAGTTGATTTTAACTATTAAGTAAGAGAAAGATGTGTTATTATCGAAATGATGTTGTTCGTAATCAGCGTAATAGGCCTCTGAGTAATATTTATATTCCTTTGTACATGTATAAGTAGTTTAATTGTTAGACATACACATATGTGCATTTTGATGGCCTAGAGCAAATGTCCTTTCGACGCTCTGTGCATCATTGAGGATATGCTTTGATAAATATATTTCATATTCGACCTCTATCTTTAGAAGCCTATATTTTACCCGTTTCTCCCTGTTTTTCTCATCTCCAGGTTTACTAGCACAGAAAGAGCTGACCATAGCCAACCTCAAAGCGAAAGTCGCCGAAGTCCTTGCATTATCGCCCGTCTCTCCGGGTTTCGGTCCCGTCGTCATTAACGCGCCTCCTCATCCTCCTTTATCCGGCATGGCCACTCCCGAATCGGTCGCCCAGCAGTTAGCCGCTTTTGCCTCTAGTGCCGCGGCATCCGCTGGGTCCTATACTCCACCCAGTACCGGCTCCTCACATACACCCCCGGCTGCACACAACAATGGTGGAGATGCCGGCGCTTTCACACCGCCTCCCCCACCAGTTGTCTCCTCGTCCCCCGGGGGTCAACAACATCTCCAGCATCAGCATCCTATTATCGCCCAGCAACAGAATAATGTGTCCGTTGCTACGACGCCCGTTTCCCAGGCAACGCAGCAGCGAACGGCGTCGCAACCTCAACAAGAGGAGATTGTGGCGGCGAGCAGTTTGAATCCGATGGCCAATGATTATACGCCCAAGGTATCGCCGCCCCCGCAGTAAAAAGGGGTGGTGGCTTTCTACGGCGTATGGTCATATGTTGAAATATGGCCAACCCTGTTATTATTATTTATGGAGACGATGGATTGGCTTTTGATATTGTTCTCTTTTTTTGGACTGCGCGCGCGCTTCTTTGATTATGAAAACAAAAGGTAGCTTTAAGAATAGCATGAGATGGGTTAATTATTAAAGGGGCAGACGGTGTTCGAATTCCCGATTAGATCTTAAATTAAAGAATTTTTCTAAACTTTATTATAATACTTTCAAATATTTTATAAATTTTATCAAGCTTTCAAAAAATCCCTTTATCGTTAGCTTCATATCTTGTGTTTCATGCATCGCCCGCAGAATTATACAGGATTGAAATAGTGTCATTCGAATAAATGCTTATAAAATGACACGTCAAATTAGGGATTACTTAGTTAAAAATCCTGATCTTTGAAGATATCTTTTTATTAAACTCAATCTGCCATGCCAATATTTCCATGACATCCAATGAGGCTTTCGGGGTTTTCAAACCGGAACCTTTACCGTTGGTTTAAATGTAAAAGTGCTATTGTGTGATGTTTAAAAGGCACATAATGTTAAAAAATGCTTGTGAAAAATACTTTCAATTATGTGAGTATCGTGAAAAAGTTTTAAATCGCCATACAAAATTGAACGACTTGCTAGCATTTTGTTTGTTAAGAACAGGAAGAGAGAATCAATAACGTATTCGGCTAGTTATAAACGCGTACTCTCTCCGTAACATTTAAGACAGTTTTGTCCGTAACACATGACATCTTGGTATTGAATAGACAGGTGGTTTTATATGCTGAGTTAACGTCGTCAAAAGCTGTTATTGAGCTATCTTTGGTCAGCACTGTCACTCTTTAGCGGAACATCACCTTGTTAAATAAATATGGAACCGTTTGAGTAAGTGCTCTCAAGATCCTTTTGTCAAAGTGGAATCATAGGGCAAGTTAACTTTTTGTCCATCTAAAACACTCTCTTGTTAAGGTTTGTTTCAAATATCGATCTCATTAAGAACACAAAGGTGTTTCGATAGGTAATCACGTTATGCTTTAATTATGAAGCAGCAAACTAAAATATTTTATGATATTCAAGAATTGAATAACGATCGCTGGGGGAAAATGGAAGTACATCATTGGTGAATATAATCGCAAACCATGTTCGAAGCATGGCATCCCAAGATATAAATTGCGATTGTGATTTGTTTACAATGTAAACACTATTGTTTTATTCGATAAGATCCTATAAAAGTTATTTCATTTATGTGGAGAAGGTTGAACATGAATCCGAGGAAATATGATAGTTATAATTAAGTAATGAAACAATCGATTACGAAAATAAATACATTTCGTAGTTGTTACAGAACAGGAATCTCAGAATGGTTAATTGTAATCGGAGTGTGGCTGATATGTGCTATGCTTTTAAATCAGCATTGTGAAAGAGTGATTAATTAAAGCATTTGGGGCAAAGGCTAGCCTATATTCCATAAAACAGTATTTTGACCTGCATCGGAGGAGTAGACAGGTTTGCGATATTTGTGAACGACAGGATTTAAATAAAGAATATAATATTTAGAGAATGATATTGAAAATACTTTTCAATTTAATGCCTGTTATGTATTTAAGGAAGACTTTAAGTGAGGACCTATCCATTCGGATCAAATATTTAGTGGTAATGGCCAATGTGTTATGACATAGCTAAGATATCTCTGATTTACTTTAAACGTCCCCGATTTTCTTCATATAAAAGCTAATATACAATCTAAGAAATCAAATCTCGACTTTGGTTAAGTTTTCTCTTACTTAGATATATTAATTTTGGTCGTAGTGGATATTATGAACACTTTTATCAACCATATACCTCTGTGAAAAAAAAACGTTCAATATTTATTTTGATGAAAATCTATGAATGCGTTACAAAATGTATGTCACTACAATTTTAAGGTTTGTTTTGATTGCGAGATATAAGGTGTTTTGAGTTTCCTTCGTTATTTCAAATCTTTGAATTCAATATTTTAAGTAACTGAGTAGGTCAATTTACTTTTCGGTATTGTGTATGGATGTTTGGCAGAAAAGCATTTATCATTATCAATATTATTTATTTTAAAAATTCATTCCTAATTTCATTAGAATATTATTTTTTAACTGCTGATCCAGACATTAATGTGATTGATAGCACTACTTTGCTCCTGAGATTAAATTGATATGGTAAAAATAATTATGTTTATTAGCTGCTGTAAGTGACACATAAGCAATTCATTATTTCGTTATTTAACTATGCGATTAAATGCGTGGTTTTGGAAATTTGCTCTTAAACCTTTACATTGGTGGTTGAAGCATTGTTTCTTAATAAAGGTTCTCAAATTTAAATTAAGTTACATTCATGGAAAATTTGAATTATTGTACATTGAAGTGTTTTGGAAACGAATTGATATTTGGACCAAGTTGATGGAAACGGCCATATACAAATACTACTATCGGCCAAAAATAGTAAGATGTTACTATTAAGATGTTCATTAAAGAAGTGCTGTAAAACTAAGTGCGTAGATATGAAGGCAGATCTGATATGGATTTAACCGATATGGTCGAATACAACATTAGCCTTAAGTTGCCAGTAAAAGTTGTCGTGTCACAGTGATGGTTCAATATTTGTGAAACTTCGCTTTAAGTAAACTTATCTTTAAGTTAAATTTGATGATCTCTCTTGTTAGACTTAATTTATTGAATCGATTTGTTATTGTTATTCATAGAAACAATGTACCTGAATTCGTCTATACTATTGTAAAAGTGAGCGTTTCCGCATAAAACTAGGTATGACTATTGATCCCTCAATGGTTTCAGATATTTTAATATCTCAATTTATATTTCTTTATACATATCTTTTGGTTCTTATTGCCATTCAATAGTACTTTGGAATCTACTCTGGCCAAAACTTTACCGATTGATAAATTCCACCATCTTTTGAGTATCATGTTTTATGTTGTAATATGATATTTTGTTTTTTTGTTTTTCGTTGTCGATTAATTCTTGCCAAGCGTCATATTTCAAGAAAGTATTTTAAAATCATGTTTTGTAGTTTTGCTACATTTTAATTACGTGTAGTTAAGTGAAAAATAAGGTTTTAATGCCAGATTATGAATGAAAATATGATATTAAAGTAATTTTCGTGGTTGTAATGGTCGATGTTTATCTCTTTTTAAGTTGCGGGTCTTAAAATAACGATTTTTCTTGCCCAGAATCTTATTTCATAATATTGATCCATTCATTTAATTTGATAGTCTGAATAATAATAAACAATTTATGTTGAATTTTGACGACTACGTAGAAAGTGCCTGAATGTGCTATTGGTTAAAAAGATTAAGTGTTTATGTTTTGTGTTGTTGAAAAACAAATGTTTTATGTGTTTTGTTGCAATATATTCGTGAATTTGTCGGTTTGATAGAAGATTCGGGTCATGTACTGTTGTTATATGGGTTCATCGCTGCGCCCCCTTTGCATTAATTAATACGAAAGCAAAATAAATACAAGACGCTAGTCGTTCAGCAAAACTGTCATGGATTTTTATTTGAATTTTCAAAACAAGACAATGCACAATACTAAAGTGTAAAAAAAAAAATCAACAGAAAAACATTCTTTTTAATTTTCACCTGAGCTTCCCATTTTGTTTCCGCCGCTAATTCTGGATTAAGTTTTTTTTTTTTTGACAAATATGATTTTAATCATTTACCAAATTAAAAAAAAAAAACATTTTATTTGTTTAAAATGACTTACGCTACCAGTTTAATGTTTAATCAAGAGTCGATTTTCCTGATTCGAATTATTTCTTAGCTTACATTCTTGAATAAATACAATATAACAGTAATTCTATTAGACACGTGTGTTTCAAGCATCCTGAATATATAAATTCATTTATATGTACAGACATATCTACAATTATTTTCACACACAGAACCTTTAGTAAGATAAAAATTGAACAAAAACCTGTAGAATATCACATAAGCAAATTATCACAACACATGTAATTATATACTTTGTATGGGAGTTAGTTCAGATATGTTATTGAAAATTGAGTATCAAACTATAAAACTGCCAATATGGGCAAGCAGTTCTGAGTTGTTTATTTGTTATTTATACATGACCATAAGACAGGGTCCTTCCGGTTGAGTTATGATTGTGGCTTAATGCAATGTCTTTACAGTGATTTCAATGCACTCTGCAGTTGCTTCATTCGTTTCACAAATTGTTCTTTATCGAACTCAACATCCAGATCTTCTGCTAATTTCTCAATCGCATCAACATCAATGTCTTTACTAAGCTTCTCATCAAGCACCGATTTCGATTTCTTGATGCACTTCTTGATTTCCACACAAAGCTTCTTATTCGGTTGCTTTGTGAAAATCAAATCGAGAAACCCAGCTCCTTTCACGGACATGCGATTTTCTTCCATATCAATGCCATACAGAAACGAAAACTCCTTATCTGTGAGTGCATTGTACAAACCCGAATCACCAACATTCAACGCAAACCGATACGCAAAATGCGCCCAAATGGTAACCGGTAATTTCTCGATTTGAGTGCTTGCTAAACGATGTAACTGTACAATACCAAGGGCATCTCGTTCAATAAACTGCCCATCCTCGTAGCTGATCTTTGATATGGCGTCATAGAATCCACGCGTTGCTACCTGCGATGTTGCACCAGTTCCCTTCAGTAGAGGAAACACGAGGTACGGAGATTTGTTCTCCAATTTGAGCGTGTGTACATCTCCGATTATTTCCATGGCTTTGTGGAAGAATAAGGTGATGTTCAAACGATTTTGGCGATATGGTCCTTTCCATACCTTCTCACCGTCTAGGTCCACGGAGGTGTATACCTTTGCGCTTCCAGTAGGAAGTTGAAGCAACGGGCCATGCAGCCCTAAGGAGCCGAATGAAGATGTCTTTCTGGGTTTGGGAGGCGCGGATTCCTTTTTTGGTTCAGCTGGCTTGCTCATTTTTTGTCGTTTTGGTCTTGGCTCTTCTTTTTGGTCGCTCACGGCCTCGATTTCTGTTAAATAAACGTATACCATTTTATTTATAGATATGAAAATATTTAATTAATAATGTGTTCGTGTATTTGTATTTAAAGGTTAAATCATATTTTTAAGGTTGAATAACATAAAAAACGCATTAGTATTATATTGTAATGTTTATATTTTGTATGCTATCAAATTTGATTTTTAGAATTAACAATTTACACAATGCTCTTCGTTACCTTCTTTTTTTCAGTATAAAAATGCACTATGGATCCGAACAAGTTGTAATTGCAATTCATAATTATTTCAACAAAAATGAAAAACCATTACTTCTTTTGATTCTCTCTGCAGCTGTCTTTGCGGCTGAAAGTATGTCAGACGGCCCAGCTTTTGAAATGTCTTCATCGCCTTCATAAGAGCCATCTGATTCGTCCTCTACTCGTTTCTTTGCTTCCGCTTTATTTCTCCTTATGAACAGTTTCGGTTGTTTCTTCTTCAGCTCGTCATACCAAACTTTCGTCATTCGCACAGTCTTTTGCTTGCTCTTCGCTTGTTCGAAGTATATTTCGACAGTCCTATCCCAGTAGGGGTTCACCTCGATCGATTTCTTTTCACAAACGCATCCATCCGTGAAAAACGTCTGTAGGTCACTCTTGGGTCTCTCGCCATAGAATTCCTCATATTTTATTGTGTCTTCATAGCCTGTCGGGGGTGCTTTCTTTCCTCTTACGAGATGGCTTACACCCTTGCCGAATTTGCCTCTGAATGTATGTTTATCAACCGCCCAATGTGGAATTGTCTTGAGTTTACCCTCGTCCTTCCACGGAAGTGACGGGGCGCTTTCTTGTTCACGGATGCTGTCTTTGAAGATCAGCTGTACAACCGGAGTGAATACAACCAATCGTACGCATACTTCGGGAGTAGACAGGAGGTTGAAACAGGCCTTGAAAAGACGCTTGAAGTAGGTATCCGAAGTGGCGTTGTACAAGATGGACATGACCAAATGACCGATGTTCGGTGCCCCTGTATCTACATTCGCAATCAAATACTGCACACCCTTCTGCGTGAGTCGACATTTTTCAATGTCATGCATCATACTCACAAGCTTCAAACACGAAATCAATTTGATTCGATCATTTTTCAACCACGCCCGCTTCAGATGCTGCAAGATAACATGCACATCCAACTGACCATACTGTGAAACAACCAACCTCTGTTCAGTTTCGGGAATCTCAATATCAGACTCATCACAAACCCAAGCAGGGTCATATTCAGCATCCAAGGCCACAACGGGCAAACACGCGGCAACCCGGCATGTATACGCATGACTCAGGACTTCAACAGCCCGCTTCTTATTCTTTTCCTTATAGCATCGAAACAAGGCTTCCAGGACCGAGGCATGACTTAAGCAATGGTCTTCAAACAGAAACGTCGTTAAGGATTTCCATGGCAACTGGTCTTTGTCGTAGCCTAGCAACTCCTTAGCGCTTTGGGTTATGAAACTGGTTTCCTTTCTTCGGAGTGATTTTTGAAGTAATGATCTCACTTCGTCCAACATCAATTTGTTGGCAGTGAGAATCAGTCGTCCGTGAATAAGCATATTTGATCTGGAACGAAATTGACCATAAGGAGTAAAGCCCTAAACCAGTTTAAGCGTAACTCCTAAAACCAGTTTTAGCTTCGATCACAAAAAAAATAATATTAAATGTATGCTGAATGATTTTCAATAAATCAATTTTGATTCATTATAATTGCTATTAAGTAGCTGACCAATTGGATCTTATATACTTTATCTTTAACCATGGTCTTGTGCTTCAGTTTAGCAGACAGAATGAGTTATCCATCTTTAATAACTCAAGTTTCAAGTTATAAAGAAAAGTAATGGACCAAACATCCAATGGAAATCTTTTAAGACAATCCATCTAATTTATGTATAACTATTGGAAATGAACATTACCCTAAAAATTATATATTGAATCATAAAACGATAGGGCGAAACGTTGACATAAACCTGGAGCGCAAGTCTTATCAGTTATTAGTTAAATAGTTTTCGGATATTGAAAGAAAATATAATTTAACAAAATTAAATTTTAACTATTTATATGTATATGCTAAATAAAACTCGTTATGAATGAAACACATGTTATAGCTTTTTATTTATTGTGTTTATTTCTCCAAGGAAATAGACACTCTATATACATAATCGTTAGGATAAGATTTTTTTGGCTTATAGAAATGCGATTCTAACATATTTTTTTGTTGACATAAGCTTTAATATAAATAGACATCTACATGCATATTTTTTATGCCTATGCCCGGTAAAACAAGTTTATGAATAGGGCACAATGTTGTATCGGGAGTGGATCATTACGGAGAAGGACCTACATTCATGGTATTACCATTTTTAGCATTTAGCAAACATAAAGTTTAGAATATACAAATTCGAGAATTTTATTTGAAATCTTAAATGTAATCAACATTCGAATTATTGCATGATAGAATTATTTTGAATAACAATTATTTCAAATGTGGTAAGTCCAAAAACTTATATAGACTACATTTGATATTTATTATACATGTGTACATGTAGAACATTATATGCTAAATTTGACAAGCGGTTCATTTGCCTACCTTGATGGTTGATAGAGAGCTCTATCCACATCAAGCTAGATCGCAATTATAAGTAAATTTATTAACCAAACCTTATTTTATACTCGAAAATCGCTGATTTTGCAATGCTGACGCATAGGTTATGCATAAAGGAGGGGTTATGACACACTGCTGATTAGACAGAATAACTGGACCATAATGTCTTGCTTGCCTTTCAATCGATCCGCATAGCTCAGCATTATTGACAAATCCTTATAGAGTGCGCAACATGAAGTGCATTTATTTAAGTAGTATTTGTATGACTTCAAAATGTCCGACAAACGACGAAATCTAGAAAAGCTACATGTAATATATGAAAAATATTGGCATTGCCATAATATTTAAAATAGATATTAAAGGGTTTCCATGCATAAAGGTGCTATGATTGAAATCAGCTTTGCAAACAGACTCGTTGTAAAGGTTTAATATAAACCTACCACAAAAAGATATGATCTTTTTAGTCATGTTTATAGCCAATGAAATATCAGTGTATATGTCGGTTTGTAATTACTGGTGACGTCCCTAGTTTATTAAATCAATATGTGTATGCATGTTCTAGGGCAAACCACGCCCCGACCAAAAGCCCCCCCCCCCCCCCCCCCCCCCCCCCCCCCCCC
>LQRL01006144.1:0-10307 GCA_001703475.1 Hydroides elegans
GAGAACACAATTATTCAGGAATAAAAATGAGAAAATAAATCATAAAATACGTTTTTATTTGATATCTTTTTAATTTCTCAGCCTAGAATATTGATTTTTTTGTAAATCAATCCCATTTTTTGTTAGAAATTTGCAATGGCAAAAATATTTTGCATTGCATTTACCGTTTTGGAAATATAAGCCGTCAAAGTGGTCGTTAGGAAAAAGATTCCCCTTTAGTACCAAGAACCTAGCATTGTACAAGAGATCACGAGTTTATTGTCCCCTCCGTGATATTATTGTCCCCTGTGAATTAATTGGTTTATAATTTGATAAATTATTTCGATAGTTATGTTCAAAACTGTAGTCTATATCATATTTGTCAATATAACTATACTTCTATGTGCAATAATTTAATTTAAATTGGTAAAAAAAACATAAAATCTATCTAAATGACATCCGTGTAAGAAAGTGATTAAACAAACTTACATCATTCACACAGTCTCAAGATTTTTTATGAGGCATCCAGTTCATTCATGCCTTGTTTCCTAGGATCAACAAATTATAATTTTACAATGTATAGCACAGCTGTTCAAAGATTGCTTTACTACATATGAAAATCGCGACCACTTTGCTTCAAAAGTCATGTAACTTAGCGAGATTATTCATAAATTGTTGTTGAATGATTTCTGAGCTGGTTAGCTCACCAACAAATGTGATAACTACAAATTTAAGTTTTTTTTCTTGAAAGTTTGCATTTAAATATTAGGATGAGGACAGACTCATTATGCTTTATGGGATCATTAATCAGGGCAAGTCTTAAACATGGTCCATAGTGTAGGTACTTTGGACCACGTGTCAAAAATGTTAAATTTTAATGTGTAAATTCTAGCGACTAGGAACAAAAACGATTTTACTAAATACACATTACAATCTTCAGTATTATGGTGTGTAAAATATGGCATAAGTTGTAGTACCAAGATATATGCTGTAAACAGTGAGCTATATTAAAGGTATAAACACATATGATGAAACAACGCTTGTTTCCTTTTGAGACAGCCACTTTTTGGCGTAACACAAAAAGGAAACAACGAGGAAACAATGAGGAAACAACGATGAATCAAGCATTCGGGTGGTCATTGGAAATGTTGAAACGCGAAAATGTCATTAGTCTACATATTCAAAGCGTGATGTTTATGATTATTGCGTCACAGAGATTACTGTAGGCAATCGCAAAATAATTGAAGGGCTCCGTGCAACAATGTGTTAAGTCTGAAATTGATGTTTTGAGAAAAAGGACATTAAATGAACATACATTGGTCATTTATATAAGGATTGGCAAGTGGGCAAACGACAAAATAATCATGATCACATTAGTTTCTTGGCTTAATTCAAGTATATAACATGGATCTATAATCATGTGACATTTTGCAAATCATTTTAGCGAAACATGGTTTGTCGACAAGGGGCGTCCAAAGTTCGTAGCAATCGGCCCCTGCCACTTCGGCCCCGATTGGACACTTCGGCCCTTTTTTGAAAAGACACTTCGGCCCCTCGTCAAGACACTTCGGCCCCTCGTGAAAAGACACTTCGCCCCCTAGCAAAAGACACTTCGCCCCCTAGCAAAAGACACTTCGGCCCCTGATTTTTCACACCTACCAATTCGACCCCTTTGCATCATATGGACAAAATAATACTATTTTAAATAGTTTAACATCGTGGAATGATATGTTTAGTTATTTTTCCGTCATTAACGCCCTAAATGACCATTTTGAGATTCGGTTTCTTTGAATTTGAAGATTTTTGTTAGTAAAAGAGTAAAATATACTTCCAACAATTGATGTTTAATGCAGTTGTAGGTATGAACCGGTGTAACGGTTTCAAGCTACCCCCCTAATTATTACCTCCTCGGTAATCTCAAACCGGTTTCAAGCTACCTCCCGGTAATCTCAAACCGGTTTCAAGCTACCTCCCGGTAATCTGATACCGGTTTGAGGCTACCTCCCCGGTAATTTGAAACCGGTTTGAAGCTACCTCCACCGGTTTGAAACTACCCCCTCCTATTTTTATTTTATTTATTTTTTTATTTTTTTTTTTTGCAACTGAATAGTTTATCAATCGATATAAAAATGCAATATGACACCAAATTATGTCGCTTTTATCTTTAAAGCCTCAAAGGGGGTCGTGCGCGTTAAAAACAAAAAGGGCCGTTACACTGATCCCGTATACTCCGATGACTCGTGTGCTTGTTCCATGTTCACAAATAAACCAAAATGTTTATATGAATGTGTGATTTGATACTAAAAAATAATTGATTCGAAATGGCATCATCGACAAATATTTATGTATATTGGGCAAAACGTTTGGATACATGTGTTTATTGAGAATTTGAAAATAAATGTTACGTGTTGAAAACGTTTTATTTATGTATTTTCGTAGAATTAAAATACTTCCTATTTAAACTATAGCTAACAAATTATTTAGTACATCCAGCATGTGTTAACTGTGACATGAAACAAGCAAACAAACTCGGGGGATCAGTTGGGATCAGTATCATACTATCACTATCTTTTTGCATGCGACACGCAAAATCCCTTCTGTTTGTAGGAGATTAATGCAAACAAATATGATACAAATAACCTTACAATATGAGTTAGAATAAAAAACTTTTAAAAAATAATGAAAATAAAAATTTGGGGAGGGGGTAGTTTCAAACTGGTGGGGGTAACTTCAAACCGGTTTCAAATTACCGGGGAGGTAGCCTCAAACCGGTATCAGATTACCGGGGGGTAGCTTGAAACTGTGGGTAGTTTGAAACCTTTACACCGGTACGTGTATATGGTTCATATTCAATGAAAATACCTAGTTAAGATTTATGTATATATCAAGACGTAAACATAACTCTTTGAATATTTTTCCTTGCAAATATTGTGAATTTTACGAATATATTTCAACAAATTATTTGATTATTTGTTGCCTCTTATTTTTACCCTTAATCTAATATTAGATATAAATTAAACATTATTGTGAAAAATATTATATATATGTAGTATATTATTATGTTCTCACGACAACAACAAAAAGAACAAGTTCTTAGAAGAATTTACTCGTCTCCACAACTTTTCAATTTCTCTTTATCATTTTTTAAAAGAATTATTAACAATTTTGACAGTTAGAAGAACATTTTACAAAGGGGCCGAAGTGGTAGGGCCTGAAAAATTAGGGGCCGAAGTGTCTTTTGCGAGGGGCTGAAGTGTCTTTTGCTAGGGGCCGAAGTCTATTTTCATAAGGGACCGAAGTGTTTTGACGAGGGGCCGAAGTGTCTTTTCCAAAAGGGGCCGAGAGGGCCGAAGTGGTAGGGGCCGAAGTGGTAGGGGCCGAAGTGTCCCATCCCCATTGCACGGATCCCTTCAATTGTTTGGTCCAATTGTAATAATTCATTATGCAATTTCTATATTCTATTGCTGCGATTGGTGGATAATAGACAGTGATACATTAATAATATCCAAAATTTGAGGCAATTATGTATTTAAAATATTGCGTTTGCGCCAATGCTTGTTTCCTCGTTGTTTCCTTCTTGTTTCATCATTGTTTCATCGTTGTTTCCATGCTGTTTCATCATTGTTTCCTCGAAGTGACACGTCAAAAAAGAAACAATGTGGAAACAAGCGTTGTTTCCTCATATTTGTCCACACCTTATCTTTTCATTGATGTTTACATTCGGTTCGGACAATAATGTAATTATCATGTTATATAATTACCTTACGGTGTAGACACATAGGATAATGAAACCATTTTCCGATGGCTATTTCCTTTTGGAAACAACCACTTTTTGGCGTTACGCAAAAAGGAAACAACAAGGAACAACGATGAAAGTCTTCAGATGGTCGCTCAAAATGTCGAATCGCGAAAATATGAAGGTTCAATAATGTTAGGTGTTTATTGCACGAAGGGGTCGAATCGGATGCATCGAAGCCGAAGGCTGAGTGCATCCAATTTGACCCCTGAGTGCAATAAACACCTAACAATATTGAAACTGAATATTGTTTTCTATTTATTACATGGACTAACAAAGAAAATCGTTACTGGAAAAAGGTTTATTTTTGCCATGTCATAGTGGGCGATAATATAATATGTTTAATAATATTGACAATTTGGGTGTATAACAAAATGTTACACTTATAAATCATCTAGGATAAGAAAACAATCTATGTGAAATCAATTATTTAAACATTGATTCATGTTTATATTGTTTTACTATGAAAATTTGATTTCGGAAGTGCAGTCAGAAAATAGTCCGCGTGCAATATACAGAAATATGGCATCATAGCTTTTCCTTATCATTTCCTTAAGCGATGCATCCTGACCATGTAATAAAATTTATTACGCGATTTCAATATTTCATTGCTGCGATTGATAATGAACTATTATACACTGATAATATCCAAAATCTGAGGCAATTATGCGTTTGAAACCTCGCGTTTACGCCAACGCTTGTTTCCTCGGTGTTTCCTTCTTGTTTCCTCGTTGTTTCTACGTTATTTCCTCGTTGTTTCATCGCATTGGGAATTAATTGTTTGGTAATATTGTCAGCGATTGCTGCGTTTTAAATGGGTTTGTATCAAAATATCATATACATATTAACAGTTTAACATTAAACACGGCTAATATTTTGATAACTATTTATGAAAAGCTTTCGCTAGTGCAAATGGTTGTTTCCTATGGTTGTTTCATCGTTGTTTCCACGTAGAAAAGGAAAAAGGATGAAACAACATTGTAAATGATTGTTTCATCATACAGTAAACTTGATTTATAAGTTGACGACTGCACGCCCGCACACCTAACACTCCACGCCCGCACGCTTATTACTCTACGCTTGAATTTAATTTTGCGCACGCCCGCACACTTAGTGGGGACATATAAGGTTGACTAAGCAAATTTATTCATTATTGCAATGCGATGTCTATTCACTGTCATTCAATTAGCTATTTTTGTAACATGAGGACCATTTTATTTTGGCTTTTAAAAGCGCTATTTATTGCAATCTGAGGCAATTGTGCGTTTGAAACCTTGCGTTTACGCCAACGCTTGTTTCCTCGCTGTTTCTTTCTTGTTGCCTCGTTGTTTCTACGTTATTTCCTCGTTGTTTCATCGCATTGGGAAACAATTGTTTGGTTATATTGTCAGCAATTGCTGCGTTTTAAATAGGTTTGTATCAAAATATCATAAACATATTAACAGTTTAACATTAAAAACGGCTAATATTTTGATAACTATTTATGAAAAGCTTTCGCTAGTGCAAATGGTTGTTTCCTATGGTTGTTTCATCGTTTGTTTCCACGTAGAAAAGGATAAAGGATGAAACAACATTGAAAATGATTGTTTCATCATACAGTAAACTTGATTTATAAGTTGACGACTGCACGCCCGCACACCTAACACTCCAAGCCCGCACGCTTATTACTCCACGCTTGAATTTAATTGTGCACATGCCCGCACACTTAGTGGGGACATATAAGGTTGGCTATGCAAATTTATTCATTATTGCAATGCGATGTCTATTCACTGTCATTCAATTAGCTATTTTTGTAACATGAGGACCATTTTATTTTGGCTTTTAAAAGTGCTATTTATTGCTTAAATATGACAATTCTTAATAATCAAATAAGAAGCAATGGTTCCCTGTCATAAAGATGATTTTTTTAAATGTTTTATTCAATATAACTCTAATAGATCTATCTTGATTCTCTGTCCTCGTTATTTATTCCCTGATTCTTTCAGGTTTTAGATCGCTATAATTTATATTGCAAGCTGAACAACGATTTGGGACAAACTAAACCTAGATCTCTCTTATTTTGCCATCATTTTCTTTGAATATGTAAATAGTTAAACCATACGTATAAATTATAGAATTTATCAAAATCAAATTTTACATTTTCTAATACAATAACAACTTGCTTGCTTTAATTTCTGATCATAAATCATTAACGATATTTGATTTAAATCGAGCCAATGATCTCTATACAAAAATTGCTTGGATACAGAATACTATCAATGAAAGAATTCGTAACATATTAAAGAAAGATAATAATTTGGAATATATGCTATCAGACGTTTAGCAAAAAAAAATTAAATGTTGATGCCATATCTTACCGATCTAAAAAAATGTTCAATGGCTAAATGCATAGAGGTGTAGCAATAAACATATATATGCAACTGAAATAAATTGAATATAGAAGATCCGTCCTAATGAACCCGCACGCCCGCACGCCTGCACGTCCACACACTTAAAACACTCCACGCTTTAATCAAAATGTGTCCGCGGTCCACGATGTAATCTTATAAACCGCGTTTACTGTGTGTGTCTACGCCTTTAGGGTACCCTGGCTGTAAGGGCAAGTACACTTGGCTTGATTCGTTTTGCACGCCAAGTGTACCTACCCTGTTTTTTTTAACTTCGCAAAACTGAAGATACCCTTCGGTGTTCGTTTTTTTTCAGGCTAGATCAGATATATAATTCACAGTCTATATGTCATTAATATATTGAATCTATTCGTCGGTTCGTTTTTGCAGTGCTATAATCACGGGGGTGAAACTACACAACAGCGGTTTTTGTTGGATTATGTGTTTTTTGATAAAAATTACACCGGTCTGGTTGGGAGACACAGGTCTGTGTGTATGATTTATGTGTATAAATTGTAATTTAAATTCGTGAAATACAACGGATCATTTATGTGCTCCAACGGTTCAGTTCTGTTCCTAAACCTGATACAACGGAACAATTCTGTGCTTTTCGTTGAAACAATACAATGTATTTTGCTTTTGAATATGACTAAATCGATGGACTATATATATATATATAAAATCATGCATCAGTTGGGAGCTAAGCATTTGGGTGTGAGTCTGTCTGTCTGTTGGGCCTTCTGTCCATTTACCGTCCGTTTGATCATCTTTCTATGTAAAATCCACAAATCGAGAACATATTGACCTAAAGACTCTATATTGAACTCAGATGAAATTTCAAAACATGAACCAAATTGATACTGGGCTTAACAAAACTGATGCTTGACAATGAAAATAGTTAGTTAATATTCGAGCGATTGAAGATTGTCCTAAAATATGCGAGCACCCAAGGCGCGAGCGATTTGTTTTGAGCTAGACTTTTCAGATTTTATTCTCGTATAAACCGAGGTCTGAAGTCGTGCCTTGTCAAGGTTTTATTTGGATCGGTCGGAAATTGTCGATTCTGGAACACTTTAAATATTGTCGACAATTTTTAACAATTTCACCCGATGTTAAGTACTTTGTTCACTCGAGTTTGGTATGAAGCAATTGAGCTAGAGCTTAAAATTTATTACTCCTATAAACCAAGGTCTGAAGTCGTGCCTCATCAAGGTGTCATCTCGATGGACCATAAATTGTCGAAATGACCGCATCTATTGAAAGAATTTTGATTTTGATAGATAAAATTTGATCGAGAAAGACGTTGTGAGAAAGACCGCATCTATTGAAAGAATTTCAATTTGGATAGATAAGATTTGGTCGAGAAAGACGTTGTGAGAAAGACGTAGTGAGTAAACATTGCAGGAAAGACGTTGTGAAAAAAAATACGTTGTGAGAAAGATATTATGAGAAAACTTTATGGGAAAGACGTTGTGAGAAAGACTTTGTGAGAAAGACTTTGTTAGAGAGACGTTGTGGGGAAGACGTTGTGAGAAAGACTTTGTCAGAAAGACGTTGTGAGAAAGACTTTGTGAGAGAGAGACGTTGTGAGTAGGTCGTTGTGAGTAGGACATTGTGAGAAAGACGTGGTGAGAAAGACTTGTATGTCGATAGTTATGTTTAAAACTGTAATATATACAATATTTGTCAATATAATTCAACTTTGAAGTGCGATAGTTCATTGAAATAGAAAAAAATTACATATCTTAATGAACATCATGTAAGGAAGTGATTTAACAAATTAACATCATCGCTTTTTCATTTGAGACTTAAATCTACGACATGAGTTATTAATAAGGCATCAAAACAATTTTCAATTAATAAAACACATTTCAAATGACAAATGCAACCGTCATTATGGGTGATGTGACTTGATTGCAATTAAGTGCCTCTGTTGTAACAATGATATGCATCTTAAACGTATCCCCACTGTATAGAGTTCGTTACATTTCCTAGGTTATACACATATTATATCGTCCTAAGCTTTCTATCTTAACGAAACGAAATTTAAAATCATTCAAAAATCATTCATACTTATTCAAATTAATGGTTTGAACATCCATTGGATGACAAAGTACACATAATGTCATGTATCAGGGGCAAAACGTTTAGATACCTGTGTTAATTGATAATAGAAACAATAATGTTGAAAACGTTTTATATATGTATTTTCATAGAGTTCAAACACTCCAAATTAAAACTATGGCACACCAATTATTAATTACATCCAAGTCTGTGTTAGCTGTGAACATGAACATGCAAACATACTCAGTGGATCAGTTGAGATCAATATCATGCTATTACAATCCTTTTTCATGCGACGCGCACAACCCATTCTGGGTTTAGAAGATTAATGCAAACAAATATGATACAAATAACCTTGCAATATGAGTTAGAATAGAAAACATAAAACAATAATGAAAATAAATAAATGAGGAGGGGTAGTTTCAAACCGGCGGGGGTAGCTTCAAACCGGTTTCAAATTACCGGGGAGGTAGTCTCAAACCGATATCAGATTACCGGTGTAACGATTTCAAGCTACCCCCCTAATTATTACCTCCCCGGTAATCTGAAATCGATTTGAGACTACCCCCCGGTAATCTGAAATCGATTTGAGGCTACCCCCAGGGTAATCTGAAATCGATTTGAAGCTACCCCCACCGATTTGAAACTACCCCCTTGTAATTTTTTATTTCTATTTTTTTTATCGAATATTTAACTAATCGATATAATAAGGTCATATGACACCAAATTTTGGCGCACTAATCCCTTAACCTAAAAAGGGGGTTGTGCGCGTTACATAAACAGAGGGGCCGTTGAGGTATGACACCGATCCCATATACTCCGAGGACTCTATGCTTGTTTCATGTTCACAAATAAACTAAACTTGGAATGTGCGTCATTATAAAACAGGTTGATGGTTTTATCTGAAAAAGTTTAGATGAATGTGTGATTTGAGAATATTACAATAAATGTTTCGAGTCAGCAACGTCGAGAAATATTGATGTATATGGGGCAGAACGTTTAGATACAAGAAAAGAAGAATACAATTTTCGAGTTTAAAACGTTTTATTTATGTCTTTTCGTAGAATTAGAACACTACTAATTAAAACTATGGCAAAAAATTATTAAATACATCCAAGCATGTATGACTGTGAACATGGAACAAGCACGCATACTCAGGAGATCAGTTGGGATTAGTATTATACTATTACAACCCTTTGTTTATGCGACGCGCACAATCCTTTTGGGTTTTAGAGATTAGTGCAAACCAATATGATATCAAATAACCGAACAAGATGGGAAAAACGAAAAAAAAACTAAAATATAAAAAAATAGGAGGGGGTAGTTTCAAATCGGTGGGGGTAGCCTCAAATCGATTTCAAATTACCGGGAGGGTAACTTGAAATCGATTTCAGATTACCGGGGGGTAGCTTCAAATTGGGGGTAGCTTGAAATCTTTACACCGGTCCCTCTGCGCCCGCTCGTTGCTACAAACATTATCTCATTCGACCCCCTTGGGCCAGGCCCGTCTGATTTGGGCAGATAAAGAACAAAGTGGAGAAGAGTTGGGTACGGGTCTGCTGCGATTTCGATGAATTTATTTCAGTTTTTGTTTTTGGCTACATCTGAATGAAGTACTATGTCGGGTTTGATTTTGAGTTAATAATCTCTAAATCGTAAACGTAAATTTGTCGTTTGCAAACTTAATAATATAAAGCCTTGAATTATTTATTTCGAAAAAAATGTGTGTTATTGTTAAGATGTATATATGCGAAACGCGAGGTCAAGAAAAACAATTTTTTATTGAAACTCTATTGAAAAGAATATTCATATGTATTGTAGCCGAAAAAAATTCTCTCGCTGAGAAATACTTCTCTGTAAAATGGAACAACCACAAGACACTTGTTAAATCTAGCTGTAAATATATATCAATTAATAAGCCATAATAGTGCTATTCAAATAGTTTTTTTTTAACAATTATGTCGATGAAACTTTTCATTTTGCAAGTATAATAGAAGCATTGTGTGTTGTCGTGTTTTGTTTTGTAATGTCCATGTTTTCCTGTCTGTATGAATGTAAATGTACGTTATATATATGAAAAA
>LQRL01006145.1:0-14181 GCA_001703475.1 Hydroides elegans
CTCGATAGATGTCTCGAATACCGCGAAATTTCTAGAAAGCCAACCCGTAATGGCGCTTCAACTTTATAAGTAGCGGGCCATTCGTGCTCCAACGGACACAATTCTAGTTAATCATTATTTTTTGTTTGACATTTTGATTGACATTGCAAGTTATTGTCAATACAATAAGATAGAAGATAAGTTACAAACACAATTCAATCGTCCAAGTCCTGGAAGATATAAGCATCATCAAAAGCGCCAATATTATTTGAACTGAACAGAGTCCGCAGCTGCCTGAATAAATCCATCAAGTCACTCGCGAAATCACGATCGTGTTCAGAAAAGCAGTCATTCAAATCCATTTCCTTCAAATCCGACAACATTTCGATTATGTCTTGATGATCAAACAGCGACGCGAATCGATTGCTGCCGCATGCCTGTTCTTCGTGGCTTAATCCGAAATTAACTAGGAACTGCATGCAACGGATTCCCTCCACGCTTATCACGGCCAACTCACTCTCCCCGTCTTCGTGGCGATGCGGGGGCAACTCCTTCACTTTGTAGCTCGCAATCTCTTTCATCAGACGAAACATCGACTCTGTGAGGTCTTGTCGGTTGATGATATAGTCCCGCAGTTGGGCGGATGGAGGCTCGGATTCAGTGTCCAGCAGGTTGGCCAATATGGTGAGTGATTGAGCAGCGAGTCTAAGGTTAGATGAGCGCATATGGAAATTAATGTAATTCATGATATTGTGCGAAAGTTCAATTTGAAAGAATCCATCATGGTTGAAACGACATAACACCGTTATGAGATAGAGCACAGAGAATATGATATCAGAGTCATCACAATACAATAATCCAATAATATTGCATAGTATACCATTGGCTACTGCGGAGTATGATAGTTTCTCTTTGAACACATCCAAATGGTCAAAAAGTTTATCGATTTGGAAAATATGTGACAGTACTTGCAAGACTGAAACTATAAAATCCACGTCGTTATATTTGGTAAGAAGTGATATTAATGTTGGAATGTTTTGTTCAACAAGACCAACTAGAACATATACAAAACTCGCATTCCTTACCGAATCACCTAGCTCCATAATATATTCACATTCTAAAACAGTTCTTAAGAGGCTAATAGCCCTGTCCCGACATATAACATGATCCATCTCCAAGCATGCAAACGAACAGGATAGAACTATGTGAATGATCCACTTCGGAAATCGCCATATATGCTCATAATTGACTAGTGCACAGTCCCAGAAAAATAGAATCCAAATCTTGGAATCGTCACCTAATTCATCCCTCTTCATGAGTTCGTTTGCCCTGATGTGAAACGCGTCTTCTTCGCATAATTGTGAATTGTACTTCTCATCAATCCAAATAAAACACGATATAAGCTTAAAGGCGAGCATACTAATTTCGTCATTGGTTCGTTGAAGACATAGCTTCTCAGACAAGGGCCTCAATGCCATAACGTCAAGGCGCTGTAATCCATCTTTACTTCCAGACGCCATTGATGCAAGAATCGACACGCAAAGAAATACATAGTTCATACTTTCGGGGTTGAGTTCATGTATTTGATAGGTATCCGTTCGTCGAAGGCGATCCAAAATGAGTTTGTGCAGATCAAATTCCGTCCCGATATCCAATATACTTTTGTAGAAATTGATTACTTCTCTATCTAAAGTTTTATATTTCTTTCTTTCAATGCATGTCATCAAGTCAGCTAATTCGGTGAGAACATCAAACTCCGCGTCCGATCCAAAATCTAGTGCATTTAACCGGTTGATCAATGTTTTCAGTGTCTCTTTGAATAGTTTTGTTGTGACTTCAGTGTTCGTGTCCGACCATATTGGGTCGCCTTTACATAGAAACGGAATGCCATTTTGTGAGGTCAATGTGATCGACTCTATGGCAGGTGGGGCCGGTTTCGTTGCAATATAGACATCTGCTAATTCTGTATTCGCTCCGTTTTCCTTCGCCATGGTTTAACTTAGTTTTTATTCCGTTCTCATTAGGTATCACTCATTTGGTGATCGAGATAGCTGTTGAGATGTTGATGTCCTTTTTAACCGCGCGCCTCAATCGTGATAGGCAGTCGAGGTTGTTGATGCGTAACAGATGATACCTTAGATAGTCTGATTCCTTTTTCGCTCTTGTTGCCCAAAGCCTGTAAAGTTTAAATAGATTTTGTAGTGAGTATCATATTAAATGAAATGGTTTCATTTAAAATGAGAGCATACCAATCTTTTTAGAAAGAACCTTGTGCAACGCTCCGAAAGTAAAACATTAAGCGACCAAAATAAATTTTGAAATTTGTATTCATATTTTTCAAAAATGCATACTTTGTAAACAAGTGTCAAATAGTTTTAACTATGTATTTTTACACATAAATGTGCCATCAAATACATTATTGAACTTGATGGGAATTCTTATGAGCCTCATACAATTAAGTGGCAGGAAAATTATACATATTGGAACACATTACTACATGTTTCTAAAACTGTTAATTACCAATAAAATTATTAGGCCAACCAACAGTTACAATACAGGACCAAATCATACAATTTGACCAGTTTTTAGGGCTTCAGGACGCTACAAATTGATTGGTTCAAATAGAAAGTTTGTCAAGGGCGCATTGGCCCTCCACCCTAGATTTTCGGCATATATTCCCTCTAAAATACTGTGTATGATACCAATTATCTGATGATATGACCCTATTGCAATCATGAACCTATGTTTTTTCGTGGACAACCCCTGATTCTCCTCGTGACATTCCACGCACTGACAATATCGGCTATTTATATGACAAAAATCACGTGTCAGAAACTTGTGCTAAATGGATATCTCATAGCGAAAATCAATCTTAAAGTAGCGGATGTGACGTTCCCTTGATGTTGCCGCATGATCGTTAAAAGCGTCATTGCCCTCCGTACATTGTCCGAGAACGACCGAATATGAGCAACAAAATTAATAGGTCTAAGCATTTACATGATGCATTGGGTTATTTTTGGTTAAGCTTAAAATAAAATACTATTCTCCAGTAGTTTAATTGAATAATAACAAAGAAACATACCGATTATTGTGTGTTTATTTCGTCTATCAATATACCGATAGATCAATAGTAGGCATATGCCTCGAATATAAATACTGTCATACTCACAGAAAATGCTTGCATTGCAATAAATATGATCAATAAACATATGATGACTTATCGTAAAGATATTGCTTTTTGTGCCCCACATACACGATGTGACTGAAGTTCTAGTCAAGTAGGTAAGCTATTTGTATCACTTCAGATATCACACATGTATAGATGAAGAAAATAAGGGAAAATGTGTTATGAGGTAATATGCAACTAAGCAGATTTTGAAAGGGGGTTTATTTATAAATTGTTTTTACTAAGAATTCATATCGAAAATAATGGGTTAAGAAAAAAAATATTGTTCTCAATATGATTTGGTTCCAGCAAAGACTTACATGTTTGGTCGAGACTCCTAAGCAATTTTTCGATTTCGAACAGCAGTTGTAGAGGTTTTAGGTATTTCTCATTGGATCGTCCTCACAAAGTTGAACTAATGATTCAATCACAACGTGATCTAAAGACCCCGTGATTTCCACATTTTGTGAATCGATTATACCGAAACATTGACGTTGCGCGTTTGCAATATATTTTGGTTCAATATGTAAAGTACCTGACCTCTAAGGAAAAACTTTTAAATTACAATAACGCAAAGAAAGTGCTATAAAATACCCTTATTTTGTCTTAGCCTAGACCCCTGGGATTTCGACATTTCTTAATGGATCAAAGTGAAATTTTGTACTTTTATTTATTTGTTGCACGTATCTTTTTCCCCATGAAAAAAATAATCGCGAGCAATATCTTCCATTCAGTGTGTTTGCATAGCCAAATAGATATTAAACAACTTTTTAAATTATCCTATTTCTTCTTCATCCTCCTCAAAGAGGTCTGAAAATGTCTTATCTGTCACTTTTATATCACATTTACGAATTAACTCAGCAGTTTTACGAAGAGTATCTTGCAATCGGAACTTCAAGTTCTGCCCTTCCTCGTACATAGTAAGGTCTAAATGTTTCAACTGTAGCAAAACACTAAGAAAGGCGGGTTCGGAACAAGTCTTTGCAATGTAATTGTTGCTATGATTGTTTTCTCCATCGAAATGTAGCAATTCCAAATCGACAAAAACATCCAAACAGCACACTCCGAAATCGAACAGCGTTATCAGCGGATTTTCGTCACTTGATAGATTTTGCGTCTTGCCATTTTGCTCCAATGTATTGAGGTTGCCAAGCAACGCGGCGACGGATGGCAACAGTTGGTGATACCGCTTGATGAAAGCCATGACAACCAAGTCATCGGCGCAGAGGAAATAGTAGATAGCGAATAGCGCTCTGGAGGCCACGAGGTAGTCGGTGCTTCGCAGGAAGAAGCAAATGGATGGGATGAAGACGTAAGCGGTCTCAACATTGATGACATGCGCCTCTTCGTTGGAAACCACGATGGAGAGCAGCCACATGACCTTCTCAATGACGCCGGGCAGGTCGCTGTGGCACAGCATCACAAGCTGGTTGAATAAGCCATTTTCAACGGCCACGGTTGCTAGTTTCGCTTTGTAAGAGTTTCTATAGCAGTGATGTCGGTCACTTTGGAAAATATTACCAAGGACGAGTAACACTTCACTGACAATGGCACTGTTGGAATGTGATAGTTTAGACACTAAAACGGGTATAAGATACAGGATCAGAGTATTTGTGATGCAAATACAATATTGATCAATTCTGCGGATAAATCGCTTCTTGATCAGTGTCTTAATGAGGCCAATAGATTTATCTTCGGACATGAGGTCACACTTTTGCAGTTGTACACAAGCGGCTGAAAGGCACCTGTGGACGACCCATTTGGGCATTTTCTTTGGGTCTCCACTGCACGAGTGCATCGCCCAATCCCAGAAGAATACCAGCCATGATTTCCACTCGAACGTCACATCATCTGCTATAAACAACTCGGTGGCACGACGGTGGTAGGAGATCCTCTGGCAAATGTCATCGCCATATTGCGCATCTTCTGAGATGAAACACACCAGCAGCTTGAAAGCCATGAGACTTAGAGTAATGTGACTTCTCTGTAGTGCGAGCGCCTCTGCATAGCGTTGCAGGCCAAGGCTTTTCACGGCGTCCGTATGCGCTTTACTGCCCGAGGCTATGTGAGCGAGACACTCGAAACAAACACGAAATAACTCACAGTGAGTATCGGACACAAGATCGTGGGCTAACGACCAATCGGGAATAGTTTCACAGCGTAATCCAGAAGCAGGATTTGATTCACAAGATTTAAGTGCGTCGAACATTATGATGTGAATATTCAATTCTAGCGTCACATCGAGAATGGACTCGTAGTATTGGGCTTCATCATCGTCCAAAGTCTGATATTGTTTCTCAGCCGGTTGCGCTATGATGTCACAAATATCCATGAGAGAACGTTTTAATAGGCTAATGTCATTGGGTTTCGTGAGTGTTCGAAAGTTCGAAACATGCAGTTTAAGTTTTTCCTTGAACTCAGCGCTTTCTTGAGCGCAGTTTTCTTTGCTCCACTTGAATTTCATTCCATTAAACTTATTTTGAGAGAGAGGCTTGACTGGTTTATTTGGTGGACGGCTTGTCGTTGAAGTTACAATGGTATCGTCTGCCATTGTGACAGCTTATTTCTGAAATAAAACGAAATATCAAAACTAGAATTGGTCATGCATTTATTTAAACAACGCTACCTAATAATATTTGCGCGAGTCATACTTTATACCAGGAACAAAATATATTTTAGTTAATTAATTCACATTATTTATCGGATCGATGAAGATATCAAAAACAATTTTTGTATGGGACATTGGGCGCATTTCTTTTTGTGCAGACTTTTCAAGACTTTCTAGACTTTCAGACATAAATGCATTTCTTTTTTGTAAGACAATCCAGATAATTCAAAACTTTACAGACAAAGTGTCAGGCAACGAAGAGTTGTCTTAAAAGTATGTATTTAGTCACGTGACGCAATGTTCTGATTTTAGGGTTTACCTACAGGATAACTTACAGAAAATCTTCTGGACGCAGGTTTTCGAACCTCTTTGTCCAGATCTGATATTTTCACTTGCAATATTCTATGTGCGCATGGTCATAGAAAGGGTGCTTTGAAGTCATATATTAATTCGCTGCTAGCCCAGAATTTATCCAGTTGTTTTTCGAAGATTATCAGATTTCTTGCTCATACATTTTCATCTTGTAGTTTCTTCCACATATTCACAATTCTAAACGAAAATTTCCTGATGCCCTTTTTGGGTTTGGACTTGAGCATCTTCAGGCTATTTCATCTAGTAACTGATTTCTTCACCGTAGCTCTTTAGGATCTTGTGTATTCCAAATTCATTTTCGCCGTGCAATTATCGCTCGATCTCGGTATATACGATAAGAACATACACTTTTACAAGTCCCTTCATCCATGTAAGTTAAATTGTACGTTTTAAACTGATTCAGTGATATAAGTGAGCATTCATGTACGCGCGTAGTCATTACCAAAAAAGCAAATAAAAAACTAGACATGATTAGACGCTGTTTCTCGAATCGCTCGCCCGAGGTTATCATAAGTCTCTACTCCAGCCTGGTTCGACTAATTTTGGAATACTGTTCATAGGTTTGGAGTCCATGGATCCAAAAAGATATCAATGCACTGGATAAAGTACAAATACTATGTGAAAAGATGTGTAATACTGAGCATATATTCAATCACTATCGGAGCATAGAAACCAAGTTGATTTAAAAGAAGCATACAAAATAATAAACAATGCGTATCTCATGGACAAAGACAAATTGTTTCAAATTAGCGAATCGAATTCACGGGACAATTCACTAAAGTTAAACTTGAATCACAACCGAACGGGTATAAGAGAGAATTTCTATTCAAGTAGAATAATTCCCAAATGGTATAAACTACCGGAAAAAGTAGTTTCAGCGCCAAATATCGACGCTTTCAAGACAGAAGTCGAGCCGTACCTTAATAGATAAGTACGGTACCGTCAGGTAAATATCAGGTACGAGGTCAGCGAGGTGTTTTCGGCTAGATTTCGAGTTTTTTTTTTTAAGATGATAAGAAATTTAGGAATGGACAGCCTTCAAACTAAATGCATGCTAAAAGAGGGGATAGATAGCAGTCGTTATCAACCAATTTGCGTTCATGACTCTAATTCGATAACGAATTAAAAGACTTAAAGCTCAATCAAACGATAAATAGTTGCCAAGATCAATTTCGGCCGAAGCTTTAATCTTCAAAGTTCAATTAATCGCACTATTCGCAAGTTTTCCTCTTGTTGTGCAGTATTTTTGTAATTATTAACCAAATTTAACATGCATGACATGTGAATAAATGATCATGGCTTAAAGTATATTGTTTGGATTTATATCTCGATTATCGCCCATTTTGTTTAAAGTCAATTTTTATTATAAGTTTCGACTTGACAATTTCAATTTATCACTCTCCCAAACGATGCCATATAATAGTGTATGTGTATAATAAGTTTTCAAATGTCAGGAAATGCGTTATTTATATTTTTTACCGAGACACCTTTCGAAACGAAACGCCTTCTCAAACTCGTAAATATCAACATTTTTTACCTGAGCGATAATACATAAATATTCGTCTTCTAGATCAATCAGGCTTGTATGCCTCATAGTACACTCAATCAATATTTTTGAACATTCACTTTTCATGTCATATATTTTGTTGTGTGCATCAGAAATATATCTATGTGAATAATTTGCATGTTTGTTTTAAAGGTTTTTAAAGCAGGAAAAGTTGAAAAAGTATATGAGATTCACGAATAACTACAGATTTTGCTTAAAGTATTTGATGAGTATTATTATATATTATTGATAATGAATCGCAAAATTCAAATCTTTTATATATCTTCACAAGTTGATCTATATGATAAAAAATAGTTATACCAGTAGCCCTTTACGGGAGTAAGGTTTGGAGGTCATATGGGTCCGAGATTATCGCTAGGTATCAATTAAAGTATTACAAATATATGTTTAGAAATAAACAAATCCGCGCCTTCCAATATGGTTTTAGGTGAATTAGGAAAATTGCCTGTCTCAGAGGTCCTGACATCAAGAGTTTGTCGTTTTGGCTCAAAATTGTAACATGTTCAAATGATAGAAAATTGGTATGCATAATGTATTGGTAAATTAAAATGTTTGAGAATCATGATATATATGTGTCAAAATGATTGAAGTATGTTAAAACCTCATTAGACGAGCTAGAGCTATCATTTTTTTGTGGAAATCTCAAGACTAGCCTGTGAAAGAACAACTAGATAAGTTCAAATTACTGTACATAGCAAAATTAGTGATAGTAATATAGCGCAGTGGAGAGCGAGCGTGCATGAGTCAGCTTCTTGTACAAATTACCAGTTATTTAAGTTTTTTTCGTGCGAGCTGTATATCAAACAGCTGCCAACCTGTCTGGATATAACACTAATAAAATTCAGGTATAGAAACACTAAATTACCTGTGGTTAAGAACAGATATGATCCCCTTTATAGCACGAGCTGTACATTATGTGATAGTGGCCAAATCAGGGACGAATTCCATGTCTTTCTAAATTGCGAGTTTTTCAAAGAGGAGCGTAGAATTATGTTGAGAAAAGAGCATTTTAACATGCTAATATGTTAGTTTTTAGTGAAATTATCAATTATAACAGTAAAATTAAAACAAGGAAGTTAGCCAGATTTGTTAAAACAAAAAGTCTCATTTGTAAATGATGGAATTGCGATTTAATGTCTATTCTCATAGCATTATACATTTATATGCATTGCAGAAATTTAACTCAGATGTCTTTTTGGTAGATATTTAGTTTTTTTTTTAAATCTAGATTAGTCTTTTCATTCTTTCTTTTGTATCACTATATACATGTTTTTTTTTTCAAAATGTCCACTGTGTCCTTATTATATGGATTTAAAAAAAAAATAACATCTGAAAACTTTAAACTGGATCCCAGATACTTTCAATAATGGCCACACTTCCAAACGATACAGTATATTTTGCATCTAAACGCATATTTTGGTTAGGCTAACGTAGCAAGTGCATGTGTCTTCAAAATTTTAAAATGCGTACCACCCAATCTACAACTATAATTAAAGCACGCAGGGTTCTAAATTGTATAATTCGGTTATGGACACAAATTTACATATTCATACATGAACTCACCTAAACTCGGGATGGCGATGTAACATGGGCCGACATCTGGGTGTACAGATGACTTGTATTAGTATGCATATTCGCGTGGTCGGGACGCGTCCATAGGTCACTATAAGACACACTTACCCACACAAGAAATGATTTCAGCTATCCTTAAATTAAGTTTTATTAAAGATAACTTGAAAATTTGCATACACGTTTTATATGCTATGATTCAGCGTGAATTCTTCTTTATTTCAATATAAAACACAATATAATCACACTAATACATTTTCGAAAAATTAGAAAGAACATAATTTCACAGATTTATGATAAGATTTAGGAGATAATTCAAATAAAATAAAAACATTCTTTAAGACTTTGATTTAATCAATATAAGTTACAATTTATGTACAAAATGTACTTTTTATGAGATTGAATGATATTTTTAGCTAAAGTATTTAAAATCTAAAATATTCCGAAAAAACCTACATAACCATTGACGAGTTTTGAAAAACGCAATGCAGTTAAAGTTATGAATAGCAAAGATTTTTATCTGGTAATATTTCGAATTTATTATCAGGATGAAGTCGAATAAACTCTGAATATAGCAAATAAAGAATTGTCATATTTCTCTCAATATACTATTTAAAAAGTTAAATTAAGATATTGGAAAATCTTAATTTTCATAAGTTTATTATGCCGAATTTGTGTTATTTTTTGTGTTTTTATGCTGATTCACATTCATTCATCGATATAGAGTGGTGTTAGTGATATTTTAATATGATGAAAAAACAAATTAAAAATATCGTTCCAAAACGAATTAAAAAAAAAACAATTTGGCAGCATAATTAAAATGCATGTAAAGCTAGCAACATATTGGAAAAATACATATTTTATAGCACAACTCTGCAGGTTTAGAGCTTATGTAAATGAAGACTCGGGACCAAATAGGGTTGAAATGAACGATAGACTAGTTGGCACCTAGTTGGCCGTCACGCGTTGGTCGTTCATTGACGCAATGTGGACATTTACATGTATTGCGTCTTGTCGCTTGATGTTACAGCATTTGAAGCCCGAGGCAAGATAGGCCAGCCTTGACGCTTATTACCTCTGCCGCGAATCTCAGAATCATCAAAGATGACGAAAATTGAATTCGATGAGGTTTTATGGTAGAGCCGTGTAATTGGCCCCTAGATGGATGAAGAGCACTTTGACTCTCGGTTTGTCCCTTAAGAGTTGGGGTGGCAGAGTCATCAGCCGTCCATTCCACGTGGGTTGTTGGGGTCCCAAGATTTGCACCATGACCCATTCAGTTAACATATTTTAATGAATAAATGCCAGCCATCTTACAAAATAAACATTGAAGCGTAAAGTTCCGTTGACGTATATTATGACACGGGATGAAATTAAAATGAATATGCAAAATAAAAGTTTGCATTGTGTTGTTACCGACAACAGCTGTTAAATAACTCTGTATTCAGCTCACCTCTTTCATAAATTCCATTGTAATTGTTTTAGCGATGAGTGATGCAAACTTGCAATCGTAATTATAGATAAACGTTCCATTAAACCGGACATCATCTAGTCAATGTCAGAAGTGTTTGGCTATATCCAGTATATTTTAACGGTTTTGAACTTTTGTGCGCTTACCACCTTGTTAGGTTGTGAGTTCAATAATGTTACATTTCCTAGAGTGAAGGATTAATATCGCTACTTTCTGTTTGAACGGCATTATAATAAGGAGAGTTTGTAGGCGTTATTTACGTCCATACGATTGCCCGTACACATGTCGTTTAATATTGTCATTAACAGTGGTTACCAAGCCCGGAATAAGTTCTTATAAGCTAATAATATAAAAGTGCAACATTATACGAATCAGGAATTTATGATCGTCTGATCATTGCGCAAAGGCAATAGGCATTTTTTCTTTCATTCATGTGATATTCAGATTTTAAATGTTTATTAAACTTAAATTGTTAAATATTTCATACCTATATCACTTAACTACCGTTTGACCTTTACAATTAAGTTCTGTTGACGACCATTCGTTGAACGGGATTGCTCAAAAAGTCAATTAACCACAAATTGAGTGTTCATCACAAGTTCAGCATAAAACGAACATGAATTCGGTTTAAGAGGGTATACTTATTTGTTTTCATATCATTTTTACTCAAAACTCATCAAAAGTATTTAAGTTTGAATTGTCCAAGCGTAATTTATGTTTCTTAAAAGAATGATGGAGTTCACTCTAAAAATGTAAATAAAGAAAGCTATTGTGCAGTAGGTTGGCACATTACTTTAAGTTCGGATTAATGTGATAAATTTTGTTTAAGATTGTTTTCTCAAAAACAAACAATTATATGTTTGTAACAATAAGGTCGTATTGGACTCGCAACGCCAACGACATATAATCTATAAAAAAAGCGTTTTCATGGAATTCTAAGTTAAAATCGAAAATATATTTTTATAGGTTTAAACCACCAAGAATACCATCTTGTTTGTCTTAGTGACGTAATATCGACTTTATATTTGCGTCACATGACATATCTGAAATTTTAGGAAACCCAACCAAATATTTCGTTGGTTGTTGCCGAAAAAAGAAAAGAGGGTTATAAATATTTCTAGCTTTGTCTTGTCCGAACTATTAATAAAATCGCGAGCACATTCAAGGGAACAATGCAATTGTGTAGTTTGCTGCATTTCAGGTAAGTACCTTATGTAATATCAAATGGTTATTTGAAATTTCATATATACCAATGTATAAAGGGCAATTTGTACGTGTCATTCCATAAATGGGTATTAGAGGTTTTAGCTTAATGCATCAATAATCTTTGTGTACACATTTATCATAAAAAGAGTAATCAACTTTAAAAAATATATATTGAATAGAGCAAATCCATGTAGAATCATTTTGAACTACTTTTCTGTGTTTAATGATAAATGAAATAGAACCAAAATACTTGACGCAATTAATTTTGTTTATTTTTCTTTCGTCCAGATATCCATTCATGTCCAGCACTATATAATGTTCACTTGAGTTAACTACGTTCGTTAGGTTCAACAAAGCATGAAGCGAAAGAATCACATACATATTTATTACGTCACAATATGTTTCCAAGCTAAATGCCAAGTTTTGTTTACGTCATAGCGTTTAGCATTCGTAACGCAATGAATAGTTTGAATATTAACAGTGATTTTCGGGTGTTTTCTATAGAAAATGTTATAACTTATCGATATTAAACAAGTTAAGATTTATTTTGAAAATAAAGAAATTATAAATGACGAGAAGAAAAAAATGAAGAAGAATAAAATGAAAAAAAAAAACTTATACGAAGATGATGATAAAAAAAATGAATGAAGAGAAGAAGCAAGGCAATTTATATATCAGGCAATAGTAATAAAAGGATATAAATTAAAGCACCTATTAAAAAAAATTAGTTGCGTAGACGAACATATTAAAAAAAGTCGCTATTGTACCACCATTCACTGGTGAACCTAGTGAACGTAGTAAATGGTATTGTGTTACCATTCACTGGTGAACCTAGCAAACATAGTTAACGGGTATTGTGCTACTATTCACTGGTGATCCTAGCGAACGTAGTGAACGGGTATTATGCTACCATTCACTGGTGAACCTAGCAAACGTAGTGAACGGATATTGTGCTACCATTCACTGGTGAACCTAGCAAACGTAGCGAACCGGTATTGTGCTTCCATTCACTGGTGATTCATCGAAAATGCGCCACGCTTTTAGTATTTGGTGAACCTTGCGAACCCGGTGAACCCCGGTGAACATATTCGAGTTCTGGATACCGGATTTAAAAAAAAAAAGAACCAGTTTTTTTATATCAATATTGATGGGACATGTAGTGCTAACGTCAAAGTAAAGGTAATCGAAATTTTAGCTACATCTATCATCGACAAAAAACAAGAACCAGTTTTTTATATCAATATAGATGGGACATGTAGTGCTAACGTCAAAGTAAAGGTAATCGAAATTTTAGCTACATCTATCATCAACTCAATTCTGGACAGGGATTACTCTATATCGATTACATCGGGCAACAAAATGCCGGTGTAGTTTGATGCCATTATGATTAAAAGTTTGATATATATTCTTTTGTCGGATGAATATAATACTGTATATAAAAGGATATGGAGGTTGAATGGCTTCAGTCGCTCTTTATCTGACAGCTCTCGTAGACCTGGTATTTGTTCTCGGTACGACGATGAACATTTTCAATATAAGTAATATAATTTACCTCGTATGGGCTCAAACCAGCGTTTGCATATTTGAGTTGCGGTCGAGCGAATGCTTTGAACAACAGATGAAATTGTCATTTTTGAGATGTGTTAATGCTCTTATAATCATGTCCGTTGTTATTGTGTCTGGGATAAATATTACAAAATTATTCTGTTTTTTACACTCGTCCCTACTGGCAATAGAGAGTTTGTGCAATTTTGGGCATTCCACTAGAATGACGTCAAAATTACGTAAACAAACCAGTAACATATAATGTGATAGGTTGCATTTTTAGGGAGTTCCATGTAAATCCAGGCTATTTACACAAAGATTTTATATTTGCACAAATTCTCTATTTCATTTTCTGATTTTTAGACTGGTCCCCATCCCTAATATCAAAGATATATAGGGACTGGTATCATCCACCAATTTGTTTTGATCTGAAAGCCAGTTTTTTTCACATGCCATATAAGTCACGTGATTTGGGAGTGTGTCTCTGAAAGCCAATCAATTAATTCGTTACAAAAAAATGGATCTCATCCACATTGGGTGATACCATACACTATTAATGATAGTGATTAGTGTATGGGAACCATTCTATCTGATTTTCAATTGTAGTTTCGACAATTGTATTGATTATCCAATGACGTGACATTATTGTGTCACGTGTATTACTCCAGTTTAGTGCTACTTCCGCTAATGGAGGCATT